>JAVFBX010209557.1:0-12037 GCA_034783855.1 Mopalia kennerleyi
CCCCCCCCCCCCCCCGCAGGGGCGTTACACTACTTGTGTATTACAACACTTGTATATCATTGATAAACATGTACGAATGATATAGCAGACGGTCGTATACCACTGATATATGGGTATACCTTAGAGGATATAGAATTTGACCTGTTCACCAAATGTCAGGTTTATAGGTTTTATACCAGTTCCAAGGTACTCCAGCCTTACTCCCGAACTAAAATTTCACGTTTTGCCTTACATGGCGGTCATATACCAAATTTCCCGAGTTCGTTCTCTAGGCAATTCTTTTGCATTTTACTTTCTCTATATTGATTTTTAAAAGTTTCACTTTCTAACATTTAAAAAAAGATTACCCTACAAAAATTTCTTATAGGATCCTAAACGAGTTTGGACATCCTGTAAAATCCTAGAGGATCCCATAGAAAAATCGGTCTGTAGGATTCTTAAGGATTTTTTTGCAAGGGTATCTTTCAATCTATATATTCACAGAAACGAAAGAAACAGGTAAATGGTCAATGGGTTGTTTTTAATACGATATGAGTTCTAGTCAACGTCATCGTTTTAACTATGGCTACAGTTATGTATTTAGTGTTTGCCAAACTTAAGTATCGTGTTTTGCTTAAAATTAGGCGTTTATCTGACACCTGTATTATATCGGTCTGGACTGGGGTGGTTTCACAAAAGCATTGCGACCTTTCCCAAGCGCAATTGTCCTGGTTACACATTATCTTCCACACTGGGTGTCATAGTAACATATCTCCGAGTATATCTCTAATCCGGTATAAGCAACGTAGTCTGGTGCCGTGTATTGACCCCGGGTTGTCCAAAAAAGTATAAGTAGCTAATAGCAGATTGAATTAGTAATCCAGGAAAAGAGATAAATGGGTCATCGATGCCAGGATTAAAGCTTATAGCGCTTCGAACAACTGTCCTCAAAACGACTGCTTTTAGGAAACACATTTGCTGATGTGCTGTAACATAAGAATGTGTCACAAGGATGATTTGCCGTGGCGCATTTGACTCTATACTTGTGTACTTTTACCTGATCCACATCTATGCACTCTTTGAACAAATGCAAGTGCACTATGCAAGTGCATTATGGTCTGAATACTTGTGCACTATGGTCTGAACACTAATGCTTTATTGGTATAAACATTTGTGCACTATCGTCTGAACACTTGTGCACTAGGCCCTATGGTCTGAACGTTAATGCATTATGACATGAACAATAATGCACCATAATCTGAACAGTTGGGCATTATGGTCTGAACACTAATGCACTATGATCTGAACACTTGTGCATTATGGTCTGGACACTAAAAATGCACTATGGTTTGAACACTTATGCACTATAGTCTGCACACTTGTGCACTATAGTCTGAACACTTGTGTTTTATGGTATAAACATTTGTGTAGTATTGTCTGAACACCTGTGCATTATGGTCTGGACACTTGTGCGCTATGATCTGAACACGTGTGCTTTATGGTACAAACATTTTGGTAGTTTGGTCTGAACATTTGTGTAGTATGGTCCGAACATTTGTGCATTATGGTCTGAACACTAATGGACTATGGTCTGCACACTTGTGCATTATGGTCTGAACACTAATGTACTATGGTCTGAACACTTGTGTATTATAGTCTAAACACTTGTGCGCTATGGTATAAACATTTGTGTAGTATGGTCTGAACATTTGTGTAATATGGTCTGAACATTTGTGCATTATGGTCTGAACACTAATGCACTATGGTCTGAACACTTGTGCGCTATAGTCTGAACACTTGTGCATTATGGTCTGAACACTAATGCACTATGGTCTGAACACTTGTGGACTATAGTCGGCACACTTGTGTACTATAGTCTGCACACTTGTGCATTATGATCTGAACACTTGTGCACTATAGTCGGCACACTTGTGCTTTATGGTATAAACATTTGTATAGTTTGGTCTGAACACTTGTGTACTACGGTTTGAACATTAATACATTGTGGTCCGAACACTTGTGCACTATTGTCTAATTCCCATCTAGGCGTATAAGTTTTTATATTCACACAAGGACCTGACCCACATTTCGGCATACTACATGGTCTAATCCATATCTGTATACTATGGTTTGACCACATGTGTACTCTATTGTCAAGTCCATATTCAATATATATATACACTTTGGTCTAACCCATATGTGTCTGGTCTGTCCCACATATGTCAACTAAGGCCTAACCCGTATAAGTAGACTTTGACCTGACCCAAATCTGTACTCTATGGTCTAACCCATATCTGTACACCCCGGTCTAGCTCACATCTGTACACTATATACAGTCCCACATCTGTACTCTATGGTCTAACCCATATCTGTACACCCCGGTCTAGCTCACATCTGTTCACTATATACAGTCCCACATCTGTACTCTATGGTCTAGCCCATATCTGTACACCCCGGTCTAGCTCACATCTGTACACTATATACAGTCACAGATCTGTACTTTATGGTCTAACCCATATCTGTACACCCCGGTGTAGCTCACATCTGTACACTATATACAGTCCCACATTTGTACTCAATGGTCTAACCCATATATGTATACACCGGTTTAGCTCACATCCGTACACTCTGGTCTGACTCACATATGTGCACATCTGTGCTAAATGGTTTGACCAGCATCTGTGCAATATGTCCTGATCCCAGCTGTGCATTACGGGTAGTTTTATATTTATGACCACCATTTATGCAATATACACAGTCCCACGTATATACACTTTGATCTGATCCACATCTGTACACTATGGTTTGTCCCACATCTGTACGCTATGTTTTATCCCACATCTGTACACTATGGTGTAGTTTATATTTGTACGCTATGGTGGAACCGATATCTGTACGCTATGGTGTAACCAATATCTGTACGCTATGGTGTTACCCACATCTGTACGCTATGGTGTAACCCAAATCTGTAGACTACGGTCCAACCCTGACAGTATTGTCATCTGTACAATATGGTCTAACATAGATCTGTATACTATTGTCTAACTTGTATTTGTACGCTCGGGTCTTACCCACATCTGTACAATATGGTTTAACACAGATCTGTACACTTTGGTCTAGCTCATATCTGTACGCTATGGCGTAACCCATATCAGTACACGACGGTCCAGCCCACATATACACTTTGATCGGATCAAAAGCTATTCAAAATGACCCAGCCCACATCTGTACACTACGATCTGACCCACATCTATAAACTACGATCTGGACCACATCTGTACACTACGATCTGGCTCACGTCTGTACACTACGATCTGACCGACATCTATAAACTACGATCTGGCCCACATCTGTACACTACTATCTGGCCCACATCTATACACTACGATCTGGCCCACATCTGTACACTTCGATCTGGCATATATCTGTACACTACGATCTGGCCCACATCTATACACTACGATTTGGTCCACATTTGTAAACTACCAGCTGGCTCACATCTGTACACTACGATCTGTCCCAAATCTATACACTACGATCTGGCCCACATATGTACACTACGATATGGCCCACATCTGTACACTACGATATGGCCCACATCTGTGCACTACGATCTGGCCCACATCTATACACTACGATTTGGCCCACATTTGTAAACTACGATCTGGCTCACATCTGTACACTACGATCTGTCCCACATCTATATACATGTACGATCTGGCCCACATCTGTACACTACGATCTGTGTCACATCTGAACATTAGGTTCTGACACACATCTGTACACTACGATCTGGCCCACATCTGAACACGATGGCCTAACCTATATCACCCCACACGTCCACTGTCGCCTAACCCACAATTTGTTGTCCAGGATAGGTACTGTGGGATGCGAATAAATCGTATTACCACTAAGTATTAGGTTGTTTGGCGTTAAATGATCACATTGAAGTTCATATTTCAACAGAGATAGCGCTTAGTGTTTTTTCTACGTGACATTACTGCGATCTTACTCACTGTAGCGCCTTAATAGATCAGCTTTTAGCTAGAGTAATGCATTTCGATGTATAACTGAATTATTCAGGAATTGACTACATGGACACTCCTAATAAACAACTTTACAGAGCCTGTTTTATAGCACTGAACACTGGGCTGTGACGCTAAATCAGTGCTAACGACTCTTCTTCAACTCTGTTTTACCTTGGCCATGTAGCTTATATCGGGTACGTGCCTGTCTTTAAATGTCAGCTTAAATTCCGAGAAAAACAAATCCTACGTAAAACAGTTGCCTAATTGACTAACTGGTTTTATTCCGGTTTCTCCTCAAAGATAAGCTCTTTTGCATAAATATTTCAGTCCTTGTTTTACATGCCCAGGCTAAGCTCTGTGACATTAGACAAGACATGCAGTACCTATGACCTTTGCCCTCGTATAAATTGTAACGGTTTACGTCTACAATCGATGCAGTGAACTTTTTTGTACGACAAAATGCCACACAAAACGGAGAATCGGCTGAGCTAATACTTGCAAAATAATCGATTTTGAAGTATAAGTCACTTCCTTTATAAGAGTCACTTTAAAACTGTTGGTCATTGCATTATTGCTGGTAGTTTAAGGAAACAACGGAGCGATTTGATTGCGTTAAAAACTGTTTGCATTCAATACAAAGCAAGTGTGCAAGTCCACATGCACTCTCTAATTACAGTCTGGGTTTTGATGTGCTGTTATTATATTTTGATATATAGTTCTTTTGGATGCTCAAGCTAGTCTAAGGCTAAGAAACATTTCGGTGATAAGTGTTATATGCTTACCGAAGTAGCGTTAACCGGAGCGATAATGCGTATGCAAAAGAATTATTAATTTTATATGGCTACTAGTATACCAAAAGGGACATTATTTAGTTTAGAGCAGAATGCTATGTTACAAGCAAAATCATACCGAATCAATCGACCAATCAACCAATCAATCATTCAATTACTCAATCAATTACTCAATCAAACAGTCAGTCGATCGATCGATCGATCGATCGATCGGTCGGTCGGTCGGTAGATCGATCAATCAGTCAATGAGTTAATTAGTCAATCAGTCAATTAGTCAATCAATCAGTCAATCAGTTAGTTAATCAATGGTCAATCATGGTGTATTTTGCCATAATAATTTGACTTACTAAGTCGATGTAAATAGTTTAGGTCCGGGCGTGATGGTAGCTCGGTGTTATCATTAGGATAACATGATAACGTTTCTCTGAAATAACGTTGTCAACCTACTTCAGTTGTAATATTGCAGATTGTCGTTTCACTGAAAACATAACTTTAAAATTCTTACTTTCATCAATTAATTTTATTTCTCAATATATAGAAAATGGAAACTCACTCGGTTCTAATTTTTCCATACCCTACAGCATTCAATTTACCACTTACGTTTCAAATTGCTGATTGACTTAACCGTGACAACGTAAGTGTACAGAGGCACGTCACTATGTTGTGGTAATGTCGTAACTACATGTAGACACTTCCTTATTGCGTTTAATATGACACCTTGGGGTGGTGTTATTTCGTAGAAAACGTCTCTGGGATGCGTTGCTTTAAAGATAAAAAATGTCTCATTTTGTCCAAGAGACATTCTTTTGAAATAACAATAAAGGTTAACAGTTTCTGCTCTGTTGACCAAACGGCTACTCTCTATGACGACCATGGCTGGGATTAGTTTTATATTCAAATGAAAGAAGGTCAGTCTCCTATCTATATCAGATAGTGATTTTAAGTTTCGTGGTCGAAGTGATAGTGAA
This sequence comes from Mopalia kennerleyi, assembly GCA_034783855.1. Taxonomy (NCBI): domain Eukaryota; kingdom Metazoa; phylum Mollusca; class Polyplacophora; order Chitonida; family Mopaliidae; genus Mopalia; species Mopalia kennerleyi. The sequence goes on from JAVFBX010209557.1 coordinate 5,767, forward strand.
AAGATGGAAAAAAGGCGTCACCTGTTACAAATCCGTTATTGACGATTTAATCTGGTGTTACTATTATAGTCTTACGAGCAACTGGTCCTGATCAAATCAAAACGGTCAGAATAAATTGCCTTTCCGATTTGAAGCTATAGTATAATGATTTAACGCTAGTCAAAATTCAGGCTTCTGTAAACCTCTGCTGTGTTGAATGGCTGTAATGTCTTTTTTGGTATGAAGGTGACAGGCAAACGTTTTGTCGAGTTTTTGCATCGGCACGTTCACCAAATGTCAAGTAATATTAAACATCGACAAGATAATGGCCACCTTGAAGTACTCATGCATGATGCATCTAAGCTGAATTATTTCGTCTCAACTACACAGGATTTGGGAACAATGTAACGGGTTCTTTAACATTCACTGTTCCTTTAATATAGTCACAAAAGTAACGATATTTGTCAGTTTAATTACTGTTTAACCCCGCATTCAATATGATAAACAAATACAAACGATGTCTCTTGTAGAAGAATTTGATCGTACGGCACAAAGGTGGCGAAAATTTGGCTTGTTGTTGTACATGTATTCAACACAATTTTAAATCCTGCAGACCATTGAACACAATGTTAATTCTGGAGATCTTTACAGGACAATCTCAATATTTACTGGACATGTCCTGTTAATATATAGTTATTTCCACCCCTGCTTTTGTTAAATATTTTTCTTCTCTTTTTTGACCATTAGGACCTATAATCCGAAAAGGATTCCTTGGCTGGCCGATGCTGAAATTATGCACGTTCTCAAAGTGGTATGGGTGAGTAGTTTTCTTGTTTATAAAGGTGTCAGGGATTTTGGTCCATGGTGATAAGTTAATACCTCAATCTATGTTATTTGTGAGCAGTGTTTATTAATGGTATATTTTAGTGTGGTAAATGGTACCTGTACAGATAGAGGTAAAATGTTAGCTAGCTAGTTAGTTGACTTGGAACTTGGTGCATTTCAAACCATCAACAAACATTTTGAAACAGGACAAATTTATACAAAATAGTTCAAAAAGCAGATGTTTGAGTTAGATATAGTTTGTTACGCATTGAAAACATCCATTCTATGAGATTCAATCAAAAGTTGGTACCTCTACATATCCGTTAGAACTTGTATTACACACGTGACATACCACGGTATGTACACGTTCCTCAATCCTATCTGTTTTATAGGTTGCAACACTTTGCATAATTAAAACTGCTGTTAAAGATTGCCGGTGTCCAGCAGCTGAATCTGTGTTCAACTAAGGACGAAATGAAACCTGGTGTATTTATCAGCAGTTAATACGTTAGTGTAGCCCTGAATTACACATATCAAGGGGGGCTTCTTGATTCTCTTGTAACCGATCTATTCAGTTACTACATAAAATACTTCTTAGTGCGCGACGGCCTTTGTTCAAAGAGTAAGTTACTCATATACCACCATAAATATAGGAGTCGGGAATAGTCATGTAGTCAAGGAGATTCATGTAACAAGCCCCTCTTTATAAACTGAACGACTCGAGGGCTGGGCACTAATTTGTCACGGTATAGCACTACGCTGTGTTGACTCTTCTGAAAGAGATTTTATTCAGCCGCGAGATGAGCTTATTGTGCGCCTCTTGTAACAAGGCGGAGTAGGAGCCGATATCCCAGTTTGCCAATGTATGTAGTCCTCCTCTCTTAGCTTTCCTAGAAAAGCTTTGCTGCGTGTCCCACTTGATTTCCCAAGGCTTTTACCATCATTATTGTCAGACGATATCATTCTTGGAGTATATAAATGGTTATGTTATGGGTCAGTTAAGAAAGATGCATTGTACAGACATGGGCTACTCTTGAAATGTCATACAAAATACCGTTTACATTACGACGTGATATCTCTCACAATACAAATGGGATGAAAAAAAAAATGGATTGATACATTTATAGCCTTAGTTTTATTGATGTTTTGTCTGTATTGGCATTGTTTCTATTTACTTAGTAATCGTTCTAAGTGTTGGTCTATTTGTACATTTAAACAATACACACACTAAAGTTTTTTATTTCGTTATTCTGGGATAGCCTATTCTAAGATTAAACAGATTGTACTTAAGAAAGAAATAAAGTCTGAGATCCGTCTGAGAATCGAAATCATGACTATCAGAATAAAGCATCAAATCACCAGCAACATTTTGTGCTGCTTAATTCCGGCAATAAGCTGGTCGGCTGCGGGGTCTAGGTGACCCTGATGGATAGATTGATTGGGGTTTTAACGTCGTACTCAAGGGTATTTCACTTATATGTTGACAGTTTGTCTACTGCACATAGTTTCTTGCCTTATTACGATGGAAACCCAGGGGAAACCTCGTAAAAACCACCCACGCGAGTACTGGATAAATTGTTTATCCGACGTGTTAAGTTATCAGCACAATAAATCACTCAATGGTCACTCAATACGCATCAATCAATCAATCAAACAGGAAGCAATCAATCAATCACTCAACCAAGCAATCAATCAATCAATCAATCAAACAATCAATCAGCAAGCAAGCAAGCAATCAATCAAGCAATCAACCAGTTAGTTTGTTAGTTAACAAAGCGACCAATCAACTAATCACTTAGTCAATTAATCAATCAATCAATCAACAAATCATTCGATCATCACTCAGTTATGATTCAATCAATCAATCGATCGATCATTATTTATCAGTCATATTTCCCCGAACATAACATCTCCGGAATCTACTTATACTCGTCCGTGACTTTGGAAAATACAGTATTTCAAGTAGTCATCAATCAATAATTTGTAATCTGCGAAAGCCGCATGTAATTAATCATATATAGCAAACAGGAAAAGTCACTCAAAACCGGTTAAATATAGTCGATGAGGCTAGTCCCGATTCAATGAGAGCCCATGGACACCGCTGAGCACAAAATAAAGCCTTAAGCGATTTTAAAATTGCTAAGTAGAAATTCGATAGTGACTAGAACACGACTTGCATCTAAAATGCTAAGACTTGGGTGTGAGTTTAGTTTTGACATGTATGCAGTGCAGGATTTCATTGCCATGGAACATTTGAAACATTTTGAAAAAATAAAACATATTTTTTTGTGAATGTTAATAAGAAGAAAGGTGCATCCCTCTATGGGCGTTCGAAGCTGGGATTATTGGCTTACAGGAGAAAACTTTTACCTACAAAGCTGTTGACGTTTGGACTAAAACAAGAAACTTAATATACTAGAATGTTGACAGATCAAACATAAAATAATTAAATGAACTTAATTTAAAAAAATTACTGACTTTGGAAATAATGATGCTTCTTTAACATGTATCAAACTTTTAGAAATGGGATCTCAAAATATTATAAATGGAGATAATTTGAAATATAATAGGTGCTTCTCTGTCAAGTTTGTGATATTAGCGTCTTTTAAGACGTAACATACGTTTATTCTTTGTGGCGTTGTTGCAAAGGCTCCGCCTCTTAGTCGTTCTCATGCCATACATCCGAGGTTAGACCGATAAGGACAGGGTTGCAGCCAGTGTCTCTTCAATTCATACCCTCCCCTCACAGTCTATAACATCAACTTTTAAGTGACGTCTATTCGCCGCATCCAATCAGAGTGGAGCTTTTATTAGCGAAGTAAACGTAAAGTACACGCTGACTGGACAATATATGTAGATACAGTTTCCTCGCAGTTTGTTGTGGTAGGTGTGGGGGGAACTTCCTTCTGCTCTGGTGCTGTCAGAGCAAAGGGGCAATTATAAGCTATATCAGTGATCATTTTGTATCGCATCATGTGATTGTACAGTCATGTCACTAGTGACGTCAAGGGTGGTTTCCGTCACCCATTGGGATGGTACGCCGTCATATGGATATGACTGTGGTTATAAAACGCATCAAACAAACCGACTATCACGGCCTTGTGAAGTCTCCAAAGTGATCGCTGTCATGAAAGTGAGAAAATTAATTTCGGACATAGCAGTACGAAAAAGGGGAACGAATTGTATCTATGAACTTCATGTATGGAAATTAACTCATGTGTGATGTGTATGAAATATAGGTTCGGAGCGTCAAATGTTGTATCAACAAGCAGAGACAAGACTGTAGACAGAGCTGCAAACACACAATTTATTAAATCAAACAAATTTAAGAAAAAGACAATAAACTCGTACTTGTACTGACTTGTACTGTGAAGAAAACGGTAATCGACATTTGTTCCACCCACAATTATTGACGCAACAACTTTTCCTAAAATTTTGCACAATCCCCCGCGGCAAGTGTTCACGCGACGTCGCTCTGACAGTTGCTTGAACGTAAATTGCCCGATACAACAGGTTTCGCCGACCATTGCGTCAGCGACAATTGCACTTAGACAAGTGCTGCAACTAAATTGTCACACTAAGGACTGTTTCTGAGCCAGTGTCACAGTATGCAGATGTCGGGGGAAGATATCGTAAATATCTGCGTTATATATATCTGTTGCTTTAACGTAATTCCTCTAAAACAGTCATCATCCAACTGCCTTGTTAAGTATTGAATGGACAGTACTAAAGGTTTAGAGCGCACACGGTAAAGCTTCTAGTTTCCAACGATTGTATCCCAAAGACGTTTCTCAAATTGGCTGTTATAATGGTTTGAGGTTTTTGCAGTACGCGTGCCGGGTGAGGGTGGTGTTTTTGTGCAATGTCAAGAAGCTGAGCTAATGAGAGAATAGAGTAAAGTGGAGATAGGACAGATATCAATCAGTGTGATCATCAGTCAAGCCGTACTATCGATCTGTCTTAATAGCCTGAGTGTAGAGCTTTAACGAGAACCGTGTGGTAGCAGGCTAAGCGTTACTCGCATCCACCTTTCCTAAGTGCCGTAGTTGTTAGTTCACGAGCGCTTGTTCGATCAGCCAGCCTGTCATTCAATGCACCACTCAGTTTCCACCATTCATAAAATATTTCCCTAGAAATTGACGTATTTAAGGTTTAATTGTGACATGCACATTCTTGTTTCTCTCCGCTATAAATAGTTCAAAGTCCAGGTATTTTGGGTTACCGGAGACACTTTTCCCGGCGTGAACACGATCGCGAAGGAAACGTTAAATCTGCGGCGTCATTTCAACTTGTTTCCGCGAAATGGTTTATCAATACCGCTGAGCGCAGTCCGATACAAAATATGACGTGTGCTGTAAAAGAGCATAGACCAAACTTTGAAGAAAAAAAATATCCACCATATTGAAGACTGCTTTTGATGGTTTGTTTTAACTATACTCTCATAGAAAACCATTGGGATTAGCGTTGTCAAGAGATATGAGCGAACGGGGACTAAAGTATTAGCGAGAGATCGTGTACACTCGAGCTGACAGTGGTGACGTTAAAGTGGTCGAGTTATGATCTTGTTAACAATTGGCCTGACAAAGTAACAAGAAGTCACAAATGCAAGTCCTTGGAGAAAAGCGAGACATTTCTTTTGAGCTCGAGCGGAAGTGCGTGGGAGTAGCCAAATTTATTCTCCGCGAAGTCCGAAACCTTCACCTTCTCATATCCTGCCGCGCAGAACAAAGTGATCCTAGTGGATTGAGGAGGGAGTTGATGACGGGCCCAGGAAGGCAAACCCTTTGGCAAGGATATATTTTATAATGTCCAATTAAACGTTATATTACACCACCAGAAACTAAATCGATATACTAAGTTTAACCTAACAATCGTATGCCACACAAATTTTTCCGCAAGCAACGGTCATAGAAACTGACACCTGCGACTCTACGAAATTGTCCAGTAATGTAGCTTAAAATCTTTGCCCTTTCAGTTAACTCTCTCATCCGTAAATTGGTCGTTCTTATGGATGATGAAAATGAGCATTGCGTCCGAAAAGTACCCATTTTATTCTTATGCAAAGCGAGCGTGAACGTTGAACATAATTAAGTGTGGCTTCATGTCTTTTCGTCTTGTCGAGAAAAAGCCTGATATTAAAGGTCATCAAAACAAGGGGAAAGCAATGATCTTTTACAAGGAAAGGTTGAAGGTGAACACACTTAATTTGTTGCCGCAAAATACACTGTAGTGAAGACAAATAAAATAAATTTCTTTATAAATAGCCTTTTATGAACCGAACTTAAACTAAATACTGATTCTATTTTTACTGCCCGCTCTATCGCGATGGAGCGTAATGAGCCATTTCAGCTGTGTACGTCAAGTGCCAATATTTATTTGGGGGGGGGGGGGAGGGGGGAGGGATCAGCCTGTTCCATGGATTGCCCCAGTCCTTGTTGGACAGGTTTGCTTTCTATGAATCTGAAGC
>JAVFBX010209568.1:0-12036 GCA_034783855.1 Mopalia kennerleyi
TCTAAGCAATAAAAAAAATTTGGTTAATTTTGAGCCCAAGGGGTCCAGCAAGACCTTAAAGAAACTATGCATTGGTTTATCTTTTCTGGTTATAGCTACAAGAATATCTTGTTTATTCCGCCTCACTAGTCCACAGCATTATTTAAGTTTAGTGTGGTGAAATAAAGTTATAAGAAAATTCAAATAAACATGTAAACACATACATTTTTGCAATACAGGGCTCTTTAATATTGTTATGTTAACAAAGTTATCGTGTTGCATTCAGCACTCCTATAATGTTCCCTTAACAAATACATTTTTTCATTATTTTGTTGTGTCACTTGATATTCATTTTGTAAATAAGCTTTTACAGGTTTCCTTCATGATGCTGTATTCAGACGTGTACCTTAATAATGCTGACACCTGATCCGATATTAACAAGTAGGTATGGAAAAATGTCGTGTTCAACTCCCTGGAATTTATACTGTGGTGTGTTGTGGCGATCAAACAGGAACACTTCATCAGGTATATTCTTCAGAAGGAAATTACAGCCTTTTATCAAACATTCGATCTCATCTTCTTTGTCTACTCTGAATAGAAGAAATTTTAAAAACATCACTTGTTGGTTGAGTGTGTTTATAAGTTGGTTTATTGATTGATCATTTGATGTTTAACAACATGATTAATGGTATTTCCTGGTCAATACAGTATGACGATATTTTAAACCGTCTTTGCCAGGCTTATTTAAGCCTTTGTATCTAACATTGAAAAAAGGCAACTCACAAAAAATAACAGAATAACAAAAGATTGTTTTGTTTGTTTGATTGGGGTTTAACATCGTACTCAAGGGTATGTCACTTATGGGTATTTTCCCTAGTAATGCTAGTATGGTGGAAAACCGAGAGGAAACCTCGTAAAAACCACCCCCCACCATTGCCGCAGCCATATCTTATGACTCACTCATATACCTGAAGGTCGACAGACGCACTCGATCCTGTGAACAGTAAATCAAAGTAGGCATTAGAAAGTGCGCTCGCTAACCACTATGCCAAGGGCCAAATAACAGAAGAGATGGAAGATAATTAACTTTCCAACAGTATGGAAACGCTTCACATCTTAGTCATGCTACACTCATAACATACAGCAGGTTTTTATTTATATACACCTTCATTTACCCGCTGATTGATTGTTTGTTTGATTGGGGTTTAACATGGTACTCAAGGGTATTACAATTATATGATGACGGATTGTTCACTTCACACTGTTCCTTGCCTTATTATGGTGGAAAATGCGGTAAAAACCTTGTAAAAACCTCGTAAAAACTACCCCCGCGATTGCCGGAGCCACATCTTGTGACTCACTCATATACCTGATGGGCTTGATCCCATGAACGGTACATGGAAGGAGGCATTAGAAAGCGCACTCGTTAGCCACTTCACCACAGCCGTGGGCCTCAGCTGTTTTGAGACCTTCATACCAATGCTGCATATTAAAGCATTAATTGTGCTAGTGTCAATTATGCTAGTGTCAATTATTGTTGGAATAAACCACCATGATATCAGTGAAATACCCTTAAGCATACATGTAGTGTAAAACACCAATCAATCAATATTGACTATATTTTAAACTGTCTTCACCAGGTTTATTTACCCTTCACAATGATTGTTTGTTTGACTTGGGTTTAATATCGTACTGAAGAGTATTTCACTTATAATATGACAACGACTTGTCCACTCCTCACTGTGTCTAGCCTCGTTAAAACTACCCTTGCTATAGCCAGAGTTACATTGTTGACTCACTAATATACCTGATAGTCTATCTCACAAGGAAAAAAAGCGATAAAAAATAAACAGAACAAATCAGATTGACACTTACTGTACATCTAGTTTGGATTCAATGAGATCTTTATATTTGTAAGCTCCTCCTCCCGTGGCCTTAATGTGTTTCTTTTCCAACATTATTGGCACTGGCATATCTCCAACGACATTTTGGCGAATAAAATCAAGGCAAGTTTCTATAAACTTTGTTTCAAACTTGATAAAATGAAGTCGGTTTCCTGTTTCTTCTGTCTCAGATATTTGGTAGATATGACCAGTGGTGGGATTCTATAAAAGACAATTTTACCAGACTTCAAAAAATATACATGTATTTATCTAATTAATGTTACTTGTAGGCCTGGACAAAATATTTTAAACTGATTAAGGCGAGAGCATTCTGCTGAAATGGAATGGCCAGGGGCCGAGGTTATAAAAACTTGAGCATACTCAAGTCCAAGTCTGTGCTCAAACTCTTGAGATCGTGCTCCCATGAGTTGTGCTCCAATTTGGTGGTTATAAAATGTTTTGAGCGCGTACACAGCGGAGTACAAAATCAATGCATATTCTAACTCTTTAGCACACTGCTGTGGAGCTCTTCTGTCAATGAAGGTAAAAATGCACTATGCTGATTTTGTCGGCTGCTTCAAGCCGATTTTGTTTGTCACTTAAAGGATGTTTTGACCATTATAAACATCTAATTTTCAAAATCGAATCAAATCGAAAAAGGTATGTTAAAAGTCATTTGCAGCCATCTAATTATTAAAACAACTCTGTTGAGTATGGTCTTGAGCATGGTCCTGAGCTTGCTCAGGATTCGTGCTCAGCTGAGCACAGAAAGCGTTCTCAAATTTTTTATAACCTCAGTTTTCGAATACGGTCTACTCAGCTGAGCACGAAATATCACCTTGAGCATACTCAAGGACTTTTATAACCTCGGGCCCTGGTCTCTCCATGTGATGTAGGCTGTATCTTAACCCACACAAACAAACAAACATGCTAATAATAATTTCAGTATTATGCTTTTTTTTGTAAACCAATAACTTTAATTGTTAGACTGGAAGCTGGTTGCCCTTCCTCGTGATGAACGAACATCTACATTTTCTTCATAACTACTGATTCAGAAATTGATTGATTGATTGGTGTTTTAAGCCATGTTTAAGGATATTTCACTTAGATGACAGCGATGTATTCCAACAATAATTGATGCTAGCACAACCAAGATGTGAAGCGTTTTGATAATGTTGGAAAGTTAATTTTCCTCCAGTGCTAAAGCAATGACAGTATTGCTACTCTCCAAACAAACTACCCTTAGCCGGAGGGCAGATTCAGTAATTAAATGGTCGTGTTTTTCAATGTGATGTAAGAACATGTACATAAAATTCTTAATTTGTAAAGTTTGTAAATTGAACAGAAGCTTGAACAAAGCAAGTTTCAAATTTATAGTACATGGAATTAAAACTATTTGACACAGTGATTATTCTAATAAGATCATAACGCATATAAACAACATTTGTCTGTTTTATACCTGACCTGACAGTTGAATACAATAGTGATTTAAACTCAATACATGTACCTTATTAACATCATCAGATACGAGGGCAGTTTTTCTCTGAAATGTGGACGAGTAGGACAATTTTGCTAGGGAACCCCCTGTGAAATTAAAGAAAGAGAGGTTACTAAAATTAAGTGCAATTTCAAATATAGACTTGAACTAAAAATAAGTACATCATGTTGTATACATGTCAAACAACAACATGTAGGTTATAATGTTATTTGTACATACTTCTTACTATAAAACCTAATATTTTGTTTATGTGTAAAAAATTATTTCATTATATTACCCTATAACTTCTAGCAGTGGGGACAGAGAAATAGGATTTACCATAAGGGGTCTTACATTATATTTCTCTGGATTGTTCCAAAATAAGAGTGTCCCAACTGCTAGAAGTTATAGGGTATATATATATATATATATATGTTTAAGGTAATATAATGTCATACTATTTCTCTCACATAACAGTGTGTCAGTCCAATGAGTGAATGAAACCAACATGCACACTACTGGCAATTACAGTATATACATGTAGCTGACCTGAATTATAAATCTATTAAAACATCTGAGGTCAATCCTTATGCATTTGGTTATATCAGCATTTGCTTATCCAATACATTTGTAACGCTGGGCCTTGCTATATGTAGAGCAACTACATGCAAGCTAACAGAAAAACACAATTTTTAATGCAAAAATAACCCAAGATGCAAAAGAATGGTTGTTTTTGTATTGTTTGGTTTATAAAGAATTTTATTCATAATGAGATACAATTTAAACAAAGTACATGTAGCTTATCTTTTGTCTTTGACATACACTGTAGATGCAAAGATTTTGTTTGTCAAATTTTCTTTTAGGAAAACCTCAGAGCTATTATGTAAGCCTTCAGTGTGGAGGGACAAATGGACACCCTGAATGAATAATTACCTCATTTGGACACACAGTTTTAAGAAACTTTAACATGCAGGAGATAGGAAAACTATCAAAATTGGACACCCAGTTATTTGAAAAATGAAGCAACATGACCATTTTGGACACCCTACTTTTGATTTTTGGCTAAGCCCCTTGCAATAGTGTTAAGAACAGATTGTCACAGTTCAACAGCTGACAAAGTTCTGCTTTTGTTTTACTCCACCCAAAAGGCAAATCTAAATGGTATATACTGTACAAGATAACCTGGAAATCAAACAAAAACAGCCCCAGGGAACCTCAAAGACAGCTTATAACTGACAGTACATACTACATGCTGTTCCAAATACTGTTTATTGAAGATCCAAAAGTTCTGTATTTTTGTCTTTTTTATGGAAAATAAATAGAAAAAACACTTAGACTATCAAATGAGTTGATGAAACATCATGGCATTATGCAAAGTAACTATGGATTTACATTGTCTATAACATGAAATTGTCCAAGTTTACAAGCATAATAGTTTGTCAGAGGACAGCTAATTTTTATTTCAACCCCTGATGATTGGCCTGTTACCTATATCAATTGCAAATCTCTTTGCATTCTTGAGATTCCTGAAGACCTTGTCAGAGGGTAGCTCAATGCTGGCCGAGTAGTTCCCATCCTCATTGCCATTGGAACCATAAGAGGATGGATCACTGGAGTCAGACATTGGTTACAACTGGACTGATTCACCAGGGAGATTAATTATCAGTTTGGTTTGAAGCGTTTATCAGCTGCAAATATAAAACAAATCAATATTAACTAGTACCAATCCTTGTTGTAATCAAATATCATTCAGAAATAAAGTCTTTAAAATCAGTAGACCAACTGGTGAATGTTCTGTGTGTGGGTTGAACAAAGCTTGACTGTCATAACATAGTGCTGTTGGTGTAGATTAGCATTTGGTAGTTAAGCTGTCTGTCTGAATCATCAAGACAAAGAGTTAATCCGGTCATTATCTGGGCAAAACCTGTTTGATATCATGCAACTCATGCCGACAGTCGACTAATCTCCTCATGTGCAGCAAACATGCGACAGAAAATCGCAGCCATAAAATTTTCATCCAATCAGTGACCGTCACATGATTAACATTTAAAAATTATTGACGCATGTATAATAAACTAGCTCCGTCGCCTGTGCTTATAATATTCAATATCAAAGCTAAAATTTCTGTGCAATTTTCAATGAAAGTCATTTCTGAAAAAGTCATTCCAAGTGTTAGTCACGTGGTATAGATATCAGCTGACTTTCGAAGAATCGCCGACTCTGAATCACTCAGTGTGTGGCAAAAGCTGTCGCCGACTGAACATCTCTTGCAATTAGTTGCCGACAGAGAATCGCTCGCCTGCAGCAGGCTTCAAGACAACCAAACTTGGTGAATTCTAAGGGGTTCAGAAGATAGCCTTTTAGTTATTTGTCATCAGGCATTATCAAAAACAAAACATGAGGTGGAATGAATAGAAGAAACTACATGTAATCTAAGCTATAAAGCTACATGTATAGCCTAGTTATCAAATATATTGGAAACTGATCTGCTCGATTTCCATATTTTCCTTCCCTTATAGATTGGGAGACAAAATCGTATCAGTTTAATAGATACGTGTGAAACTTAACTGTGAATGTGATCAAAACTATGTAACGTTATGTTGTTGTTGTACACTGTAGTCTGTACGGTTACGTTAATAATTATCTTTGTAGCCTTTGGAACCGAATACGAAAAAGTATTTTTGAATTGCATTCACGCTAATGAATATATATACGTACAGATTTCTAAAACACATGACATCAAAATGTAAAGCCATATTAATACTTATGGCTATGGTATGTTAAAAACGAAATCCAGATAAAACGCAGTGACCAATTTTGACAGAAGCGAAGGGTGCGTAAAAATGTTAACCTAATGTGAGATTCGGACACGGAGCCAACAGGTGTCGTGTCTCCTGCATTCGAGTAGTACAACTGCTGGGACATTTATAGCTTTAGGCCTATAAAAAAATAAATCAATAACTAAAATAAACAATAAAATAAAAAGAGGCGATATAAAAAAAAAGTAAATACATATTAGTAAATTGAAACAAAAAAATTAAGAAAGAAAGAAAAATAAACATAAAATATAGGCTATATCACCAAAATTAAAATAGTTTATCAACGCAAACTGCTATTTTGAGATTAATGGCAGATATTTCACTTTCCTGCAATATTTAATAATTGTTGCGATTTGTCGGTGGGGGAGCGGCAGTGTTGACAGTTTTTTACAATAATTATACCCTGTTACCCATGCAAACGATTCTTTGTCCAGTTAAAAGGCTGTTGAATTTTTTTTTTTTAAACCTGCTGAACTGAACTGACAACTGAAAGACATAGGCCATTTCGAAATTCATTAAAATTGTAGTTTCTTCACAGTAACACTAGGTTGTGAATAAAACGGCGAAACTGAAGTAGGAATAGCGGCTATATGTAGGCCTACACCACTAATGAAAATGAAACGATATTTTGCAAAAGAAAGCTATAGCTATAGGCCCGCGGCGGCCATAAATTTAGTAGGCCTACTACAATTTTACCTGGCGGAATGTTGGGGGTGGCTTAATTGTATGGGCCTTCGGCGCCTTCTAGAACGGCAGCCTAGAGCGTTTTGATCAAACGAAGAGGTTATAATGTCTGACCACATGAGTAGGCTATATAGCCTAACATATACAGATATGGACGTCTGGCGGGGTCCCTCGATCTGCTGCATGTGTCCCCTGGGGTCCTGAAATGGAGGCCCCAAAACAAATAGGCATAAAACACTGAGTAGGCCCTGCCAGACAAATTGTCTGCTCCAAAGGGCCCGCCAGACACCCTAAAAGGGGTCCTAAATTTGTGCTAGATCAAACCAAATTAGAGAAGCCAATTCGAAAAAATAGATCCCACAGAACATGGAATGGGCCATGCCAGACAAATTTTCTGCTGCAAAGAGCCTGTCATGCAGACGCCCCTAAAGTGTGGGTGTTAAACCCTCTTTCCTACAATTGACCTAGATTAAATAGTGAGAGTACCACATTAAACACGTTTTGACTCATCATACACATCTTGCAGAGTACAAAGAGCTTTGAACTGCCAGACACATTAATTGTCTCCTGTTATGGAGCTCTATAAGCCCTCTTTTCCACAATTAACCTAGATTAAATAATGAGAGTACCAGTTTAAAGACATTTTGAATTAATCAAAATGTCTTTAAAGTACAAAAGAGTACAAATTAAGATCCCCCTTTTGCCAGACACGTTGTCTCCTGTAATGGGTCTGCCAAACGTTCAAAAGGACCCTCAAAATTTGGGCTAGATCACACCTTGGACCTACCACACGAAACCAATTTCAAATGGTCAAATACATCCGACAAAAAAGGAAAAATACCCTATGCCAGATGAATTATCCTGTACAGGGGCCGCCAAACGGCCCTATAAAGTGTGGCCCTGCGCCATCTTTCATACAATTGTTCTTGTGTAAATAGTTTTGAATATTCATGCCAGACAAATTGTCTGCTGCATTGGACCCGCCAGACGCACCAACACAGCCGCCCCAAACTTAAGGTGCATCAAACATCGGCGGTGCTAAACGAAACCAATTTGAAATTTTCAAGTAGATCCCATAGAACATGAAATGGGCCATGCCAAACAAATTTTCTGCTGCAAATAGCCCGACGGATGCCCCAAATGTGTCGGTCTAAAGCCCGCCGCACACGAGCGATTCTCCGTCGGCGACTAAAAATCTCAAGAAAATCGCCTCGTGTGCTGTAGGCTTGCGACGCGACTAGACAATGTCGGCGACTATAGTCGCAAGGCATCAAACATGTTTGATATCTTGCAACTCGTCGACGACTGTCGGCCACTAATCTCCTCGTGTGCGGCAAACATGCGACAGAAAATCGCAGCCATAAGTTGTACATCCAATCAGTAACCGTGATAGAGTCACAAGATTAACATTTACAAATTATTGACGCAAGTATAATAAACTAGCTCCGCCGCCAGGGCTTATTATGTTCAAAATCAAAGCTAAAATTTCTATGCAATTTTCAATGAAAGTCAATTTTAAAAAAAGTCATGCCAGGGATTAGTCACGTGGTATAAATATCAGCTGATTTTAGAAGAATCGCCGACTCAAAATCACTTAGTGTGCGGCAAAAGCTGTCGCCGACAGAAAATCTCTTGCAATTAGTCGCCGACGGAGAATCGCTCGTGTGCGGCAGGCTTAAGTTGACTCCGATAACACGATAGAGGTTTCAAGTGTGCCAAGATTAACACACCCATGTCTTAACCTTGGCTCGCAAAGATGCCATTTTGTGACTCCAATAATAGAAATCCAACTAACACAACAATGATGTGTGAAGTATTTTGCTCGGTTTGAAAGTTAATGCTCCTCCAATGCGCTTGAAATGATATTTCCGTAGCCAGAGGACGTGGCAAAACAAAAAAACATACGTAATGGTTTGTTAACAATACAATCAACCATACCTCGTGAGATTCACAAGTCACTGAGTTATCTTCATCACTTGCAGCCGTACTACGCGTATAAATATGAACCAACAGTTTTGCTGGAAGTCTCTGTACCGCCGTATGCGCATGATTCATACACTCAAAGAAAACTACTGAACTTCATACAGCTTAAGAAAAGTCACCGTTCTCACTTAAAAACTAACAGTGATATCTCTACACAGCAAGACATGGTTATCAGTTGACATAAGAATATAAGAAATGGGGACTATTCTATGATATCCGAGATGATGTACCCATTACATTCGAGCGTTTCCGAGTAGTTTTCAGCAGGGAAGGACACCGTCAGTCAACCTAATAATGGTCTGTCGAAAGAAATACATGATCTACAACTTTTTACACAATAACACCAAACTGGTCGATAAAAATGAGTATTTCGGTCAACTTTATGACTTGCTGAAACAAACTATCCGGGGATATATTACGTACATGTATATTCGTCTCTGTTTGTAGTTGGCTGCACGGAAGTTCATATGGAGATGGGATGCATACATATAGGATGGATTGGTCACCTGCTGAAATTAAGTAAGCACATTCTCCGGCATAATTTACTTTAGCCAATCCAATGTAGTAACGTTCCTTGTCCGATACTACTAGTTCCTTTGGGTTGCTCAAAGCCAATTGCTGTCTAAAGTCCTGTATTGTTAGCTGGGCATTTGATCGCTTTATTTGGCTGGTTTTGTGTCGTGGTATTGTATCTTTTGTTAGGAAAATACTTTCGATAAAATATTTTGTTCACGACGAAATCCTCGAAGCTGATATATTCATTGAATTCCTTGGCAAATATAAGTATGATTAGTTTCTGAAGGAGGCCCTAGCTTTGAGGCCTCGGCTATCGGTATGATATTTATCTCGTGTTGACTGACATAAACATAGATCTGTACACCAGAAAAGGTTGAAATGAGTGTCTGGGGTCGAAATGAATACTTGTTTAACCACACTAGTGACATTAGTTCCTGGTTGTGAGCTGCCAACACAGTTACGTCTACTAAAAGGATTAACCAAATTCATTTTACAAAAGGCAATGTTATGAAACAATCAATCAACCTAACTTTAAACGAAATCTAACCCTAATCACAATCCTTGACCGAAAAACTAAACACTGTTCATGCTGAGATAGCAAGCGGGTGCGGATTGTGCTGCTCAATCAAATAGCGTAGGACTCTATGGGTAAAACTAGGCAGCGTTATTGGATTCTTTATTATTAAATAGTTGGTCAATGAATTGGGTAATTATTTTGAAATAAATTTGAATTCATTTTAGAAACTGTCCGTATATTTCGATATATTTGCTATTTTACAGCTAGGCGATTTGTTTGAAAAACATATACGTTTTACCGTGAAACATGTTTATTGCATAAGCTGATAGCCGAATGTATGTTTCATATCAATCAAACATGTTCATCAAGCCCCGCTAAAAACGAGGCCACACCCTTAACTATTAGCATAACAAACACAAGGAGGAGTGGTCAAGTGTGCACGTTCCAGAGAGGGTGTGCTTCTGGTCCACATATCCCCTTCACCTCTGGGGTCGCGGTTCGATTCCCGCGGACCGTATGTGGGTTGGTATGCGGAGACCAGCGGAAGGTCGTGGGTTTTCTAGGTTAATTTACTACGCATTTTTCCTCATACAATAATGCTGGTCAATGATCTGTAAATGGGATTTATTCCTGTTGTTCTGACATCGAATAAATGTATAAATGAATAAATAAAAGTATCAATCGTGTTCCTTATTACAGATTGTATGTTGATGACGTGCTGATAAAGGGAATCCCAACCCCTTCTGATGGAATGTATAAACACTATGAGCTTCCAGGAGAGAATATATATGGCAATTCACATAACGCCCCCTTTGATCAGGAGGTAAAAACGGAAGTCCCATCTTGTATAAATGTTGGAATACAAAAGCAAAAATGTGCATCTATTGACATATCTGGGCGTAGGTGTAAAAAGGACTTTATCATATATTTAAATGTATTGTTGAGTGATAAAAAAATGCAATGCTGATATTTGACATGGAGGAGTATGTATTCAATACATAATATAAACTCCCAATAAACGATTATGATGAAACAATAATAGGTTCATGTAGTTTCAAAGCCTGCTAATGTAATTGTTGAAATTACAGTTTATATACTGTAAATATATAGCCTAAGTTATTTTAAGTTTTAATATATTATTATTTCTATTAGACATATTTCATATGCTATTTACAATTTTTTTTACAGTTATATTTTACCTCACCAAGAGAGTCGGAGCTTGAGCACGTGACTACGGCCCATCACTTTAGACATATTGTTACGGCTATTCGTTTTTCCTTTCAGTTTTATGTGATAATGAGTGTAGCTAGTGGAGGGACGATGTTTCCAGATAAGATGGAAAACAAACCACATCCAAAACCATGGAGCTCTAGTGACAGCCCGCGCGTTGCCATGGAGAAGTTCTGGCATCACAAGCATGACTGGTACTCCACGTGGCATGGAGAGGACGCCGCCATGAAGGTTGACTCTGTAACGATATGGACTTACCAATAATGCCACAATTGTATTTGATCACCACTATCTAGAATAAATAAAACTATAACAAAAAAGTGCAACGAGTTTTTAATTTTATACTCCTGAATATGCATGTAGCTGAAAACTAACTCATGTTGAGCAAAACAAGTTTAGTGGACAGACGCAAGGTTTTTAAAATTGATACAAGTGTACATTTTATAAATACGCTTAAACAAACTCGGCTAGACATTTGCCTTCAATAATTTAGCTAAACTGCTTAAGCCCCACCCAAATTTTACCATGGCAAAAAAAAACCCCCAAAAACCCTCAGTTCAAATGTGCTAGTTAGCAAGTAAATAAATGTACAAGAATAACGTCAGACACACTTTAAAAGTATTTATTATATGAAATACAACTCCTTGCTGGTCGATCTAATTTCAATAATTTTCAAAAATAATTGTTAGCATTTATTCGAAGATCTTATATTAGATAGATTTTTTGTAGCACTCACTCAGTAAATCGGAATCTATCGATAGTTTCTCAATATTTTCAACATAAACTCGAGAATTACAAGACTAACTGGGGTAGTTAATGATTGATTGCGATCGTAAAGTAATCTAGTTCAAACTTTTCACCGTTTCAATCGATGAAATCGCCTCCTTGCTTTACTCAGTTTTGTTGATTGACAAAAAGTTCCAGAAACCTGCGAAACCGTGTCCAATA
>JAVFBX010209579.1:0-12034 GCA_034783855.1 Mopalia kennerleyi
CCCTTCCAACACACACACTTTGGATGACCTCCGCCCCTCGGTTTGTCTGGTGGGTTGATTGGTCGACAGAATAAATGTTTGGTTGGTTGATGGACAGACGGAGATTGACGGACGGAATCTAGTAACCTGCCCCTGCTAGGAAGAGTCCTGGGGCTCGTTTCATAAAGCGATCTTAGCTTACGTTGAGCGTAACTGTCATGCCAACACTATGTCTTCAACACTGTCGCCATGGAAATTACGTTTTGCGTAAGCTAAACTCGCTTTAAGAAATACCCCTGGGGCGTAGCTTCTCGTACCCCCGACTTTAAAACTAAACAATAAGCCGCCAACAGTAAAGGCCGGTCAGCTATCAAAAAAACGGATCAAAAATGATATAATTTCCTATAAGCTTATAATAAACTTGTATATTCGGGTCCTACCGCTTTTTCGTATACACACAACCTCACAGTGGATTCATGGCCTGATACGGACCTCGCTGCGGCGTTTAAATTTGTTTACTCTAGTCCGAGTAACAGTTTTCACTTAGAATTGCAAATAGTATCAACAATGGGTCATGATATTTAGCTCGAATTGTATCCCCATATCTTCATCAACCGCCAGCTAAACGTGATTTTCGGTCTATTTTGTGTCTCTCGTCAATCCACCCGTGTCTAAAATAGATTAGCTGTGGCCCGTCAGCCTCGCTGATTTTCAGGTTACACTTTTTAAGTTTCAGTATATATATACAGACCATTATGGCCCCTATAGCTGGTGGATAAATAATGCTTACTCTGTGGTTCGAACCAGAAAAAGCTAATGTTGTTCTTTATTGTTTACTGAATGGAGCCGTCACTGTGGCTACACGTATCCATATCACAAGTCACGCATCCATACCTCGCTTTTAATCACCAATGCTGTTAACTATAGTTGGTACAAGCTAGGGTATGATAGCCGCATACATATAGTATACGGAAATGGAGATATAAAGCTTAGAAACCACTCCGAAACAATACAGGGGATTCATGATTGCCTCAACGTTTCGGTTTATTGACCAAACCATCAATTGGGAATTTTTGATTCTTCAACACTTCGGTTTATTGACCAAACAATAATCACGACGGTTGATGTGGATGGTGGTTGGGTCAATAAACCGAAACGTTGAGTTAAACAGAAATTCCCTGATGATGGTTTGCATTAATGAATAAACCGAAAAGTTGAATAATCAGGAATTCCTTAATGATGGTTTTATCAATAAAACGAAACGTTCGATAATCAAGAATTCCTTGAAGGTTTTATCAATAAACCGAAACGTTGAGGTAATCAGGAATTCCCTTATGATGATGTGATTAATAAACCGAAACGTTCGAGAATCATGAATGCACTGGAGATGATTTGATCAATAAACCGAAACGTTCGATAATCATGAATTCCTTGAGGGTTTTATCAATAAACCGAAACGTCGAGTTAATCAGAAATTCCTTGATAACGATTTTATTAATAAACGGAAACATTCGATAATCATGAATTCCGTAATGAGGATTTTATTAATAAACGGAAACATTCGATAATCATGAATTCCGTAATGAGGATTTGATTAATAAACGGAAACATTCGATAATCATGAATTCCGTAATGAGGATTTGATTAATAAACTGAAACGTTCGATAATCATGAATTCCTTGATGATGGTTTGATTTATTGAATAAATCACGAATTCCTTATCTTTTCCCAGAATTGTAACTATATGCTTTATTTTGACAGTCCTCTCAGTGGAGTCCTATGTAATGGGGACATCCTATCTTCTTGTAGAATTTTATGGTATTTGTAATGTTTGCCTTCGACGAATTTCCGTTATTTTTAAAAAATATATTGAGGTTTATGTTAAGTTTACGGATGCCGGATAACTTTAGACACAGTCGAATTTCCAAGAATCATGGAAAGTGTAATATCATCCAACAGTGAGGGAATTCTCTACATCCATACTAGCTACTGAGCTTGAGTGCTTCAATTCGTGTAGTTGACCAACAGTGGAATTTGAAGTAAGGCACAATCGTGAATTAGGTAGATTACAGGTGTAATTTCCCAATCGAATAATTTCTGTATCCTTTTATTAGGTAAACATGCCTAAAAAGTGGAAGCTACAGGACCTTTCACTAAATTTTCAAGTCTATACAGTACGGGTGGAAGAAAAGAAAAAAAGGTGGGGTTATCAACGGATACCTAAACCGTATTTCAACAAAGCTTATAATATACTTTATTATTCAAGCTGACTTTTAAGGTGCATGGGTTCGATTCACGTTCGGATATACGGCCGTAAAATCTCCACGGGTATCTCCTCTTTTTTTAACTTACAAAATAGCGTTATCCCCGAAATAACGACAATGCTGATGTCATCGTGTCACGTGACTCATGGACAGATTGCGCCGTGGAACGCTATATATGTTATTTTAATTAGGCGGTCAGAGTTAACGGGATAGTTAAAATGACTGAGTGAACTATGTCAATAAAGAACTAATGATTAAGGGCCTGCGGAGGGACACGGGGCTGTTAAGTAGTAATTAGACTAATCTCTTCCTGATGGGAACACTGCGCAATAATCTAACGAGATCCCCAGGCGTGAGCATTGAGGTGTTCATTACTTGTCAATCAACAAGGCGATGACACAGAATTAATGTCACATTGCATACATTATATGGAAACTATGTTTTTATTTTATCCAGCATAGCAAAGTCCAACAGGTATACCGCCACCATAGATCGGAAGTTGGCCCGTACTACATTCAAGAATGTAAAAATAATAATATATTTTTCTCTCTCTATTTATTCAATATATAGATAGTAAATATATATTTGTCATTTCGTATAAGTACGCATGCGTATTTTTGAGAAATTAAATAAAATTTTAATTTGCTTTTGAGTTCAGAATAAACTCCATCAATAAAATAATGAACAAAAAAACAACATACTTTTATCGACAATAAATCAGTCACAGTTCCCATTAACGTGGGGTAAATGTATAACAGTACACAGCATCATCTGTTTATTATCACCGATTAAAGTGAACATTTTGTCCAACACATCGACATGTTGAGCATGTAACGCGTTGTTTTACGATTGGCCATGGAGCACAGAAATACTGTTCCTTTTTTTTTACTCGGACATCTTTGATTTTGACATAATTTGGTATACAACGTCGCGAGATGGAACCAACGCGTGGGCTATATATATATATATATATATAGATAAGCTAGAAAGAATATGGAGATTAAGATATGGTATGGGGAGATTTGGGAAGGGGGGGCGGGGGTGGATTTGAGGGATAACAATATGTCATAATAACAAATGAACAATATCAAATCAATGGCATGTAGACTATGACCCAAACAAAGTCCACACGTCACAAAATTCCGTTTGACAAGTTAGTTTAGTGACCTGCCAGGACCCGCTTTGCGATATCGCACAGGACAATTAGAAATATGCGCCACAAAGTATATTGACTCATTTTAAGTCATGGGAATATGTTTAGTAAATTAAATAAGTCTAATTGTCGTTTTCTGTCATCTGTTTTGTAGCATACTAAATTATATTTTTTTTTGCTTTCAGAAACTATCCCTTTATGCTCTTTTGTTAAATTAACCTATTCAAAACTCAACAATAAAGCGAACGTAAAGTTAATGTAAATTAAAATACACCTCCGTTCCTTTACACTGTAATTTTGCACAAATAAAATGTTTTCAATTGTCATACCTCCTATATATGAAAGAAATAGATGCGCAATAAATAATAAGGTATTCGTTTGCAATGAATATAAGATAGAAAACAACAAACAAGGATAGTTTTAAATATGAATGGAAAAATAAACAACAATAAAGTTTTTCGGTTTCGCCGGTGTCTATTTCATGGATGCAAATAACAATACTGTCAGTTTCATTTCGTCACATGCCTTCAGTCGAATGACCCATCGTCGGTGTTGTTATTCGTTGATATTTAACGACTCCACGGCTTGTTCCAGTATCAAGTTACCCTGGACAAGAGCAGCATCCACGCTGAGAGTCATTTGAGCCGGGACCTTACGTTCCGATACGTGACAGTACGAAGTTGTGAACTATTGCGGTGTCATACCGGGCTAAAACCACTGCCAGACTACGAGGCTAAGCACCTTTAGTTTTTGATACATGCAGGCTACACATATACGTGGGGCAGGGATGGTGGAGTTATAACCTAGGTCTACGTACATCATCCGCATCTTAAGGAAAATTTGGCCGTTTTATTTTCTCGAATGGACACTAATCGATGATCGTGCAAAGCAAAATAATAATTCTTCTGGTTTAACTTGCGAATCACTGTTTTCCTTCTTATTTTGTGTCAGCGAGGATAAGTCCGCTGTTGTTGAAAGCCTTCTTTTTAACCATCGGTCCATTGGAAAACGTGTAGGGCCTATATGGGAATAGGTTTACGGCGAATCTACCCATGAGATAAAGACTTGAAATAGACATCTGAAATAGATATGACCCGAAAGTGTATATTTCTGGATTGTTTACTGCTATGTATTTCATTAATACCGACAGTTTTGGCACAAAACGGTAAGTGTTTTTTTTTTCTGTATTATTATTGTCCTGAATGTAGATATACAGCCAATGTCATTCTATTTTCTCTTCTTTATATTAAGCAATTTACTAGCAGTTTTATTTCAGAATTCGTTTAAAACATATACTAATTCAATTTAATAATTTGCAACAAAATACCGGCTTTGGCGTATAACACATGTAGTTTGCTCCATGTGTATGCCGAGCGACTTATAATTAACAAATTCAATATATGAGACATCTATTGCGTGAGCTGTGTCGAAACAATAGGCATTTATGAATGCATTGTTTTGTGAATAATATCGTGTCAGATGCATGTATTGCATGTCATTGGACGGCATTTTCTTCCATTACAATGGAAAGATCAAGTTTGTAACCCATGACGTTCTTAAAACACGTTAATTGAGTTTAAAAAAAAATATGAAAAAATTTTTGACACACATGTTGTCAGATATAATAAGCGTTAGTAATTAGATCACCTGATTGATTGATTGATTGATTTTATTATTGATTGGTTACTTAATTTGTCGGTTTGCCGACCGACCGACCGGTAATACTCAAAGGTATTTCACTTATATGACGGCGCATGCACCAATAAAATGTCTCACTCACACTACCACAAATGTGAAGTGTTTTGCTATGTTGGAAATTGATGTTCCGCCATTTCCCAAGTTAAGAGAGTGTACATGACTGGAAACATACTCCCCTTAGATATAGATCATGGATATATACTATTGGTTAATTACCTTTAATGTCTACCATAATACCTATAGTGAAGAAGTGGGTATGCTTCAACCGGAACCGTCTGGTGGATTTTAAAAATGGCTCACGCTCTACCCGATGATCTACCCCCCCCCCCCCGAAAAATGTAACACTAACTTGCTGTAGCAAGTTTAATATTCTACCCATGGTACATCCGGTGTTATGGGAGTTGGCGCACTCAGCACCCTACCCTAGTAAATCATGGTACATATGGAAGCCGATAAAAACCATCTCGTTTTATTTATCGGCACGATGTACAGGACCCCTCGGATTCTGTTTTAAGCAACGTATTTTTTAGTTGCTATATGCTTTCCTGGAATAAGGATTTCCCACTGAAATATTTTCGTCCCGATGCGGCTAACAAAATACATATCTATTTTGAAAGATATGCCTTAAAAACACAACGTACGGCGTTAAAACCATGGCTACAAACTATATAGGATTCATAGGTGATGCGCACTATTTAGAGGGGCATACGGCCCTGGCTCCGTTGTTAGCGTGTGTGCCTAGTAATCCTACTTCGATCATCGATGTACCGTCCATATGTTTCAGTCAGAACATAAAGTTTATGACGGAATCCCACAATGTGGCTGCGGCAATCGCGGGGGTGTCTTTTATGTTTCCTTTTGGTTAGCACCGTTGTTAAGCAAGGAACAGTCTAAAATGTACAATCCGTCCACATATAAGCCTAAGTTAATACCCTTGAGTACAACGCTACCCGCCCCCCCCCCCCCCCACCCCCTCCTCCACACACACACTACTAAGAGCTTCTACACCTATAGAAATATAGATAAATGTCCCTCTCTGATATCAAATGAAATAGATTAATGTTGAAACGTGTATAATTAAATTAATTAATGTTTGCAAATGGTATGTCAGGCTATCAGCGTACAATAATTAGTGAGCCGTTAACCGTTGGCGAGTGTAGGCTACAGTTGTACAGTTGTATGCATAAATAACCCAGCTCATTCTGTTTGTTTTACATTCCATTTCACCACGTAGCAGTTGACTTATTTACATGGAATTTTACCCAGTTGATTTGAAGTCATCTCACTCAGTATAGTTATTCGTTGACATCGGTTCTTGATACAATAATTATGTAGTGAGTATTTATAATTTATTTACGGTGCATTCGATTTTATATCTTGTACAGAGAGGCGTTATCAATGGCTCGTGTCTGTGCAAATGTGCTAGTTTTGGACCTTTTTGGAGCCAAACGCCAACACCCCGGCACCCACACCCCCATGTCCTACATAGTACACATCATTCTGGTATCCGTTCCATACAATACCACACCACCCCACCAATAACGACAGCGACATAATCAAGAAGCCATTTGTATTGTGTTTTATAGAACAATACATTCTCGTTATTGACTTATTTTAGTAAACGTCTTCTAGGCACAGTCTTGGAAAATATGGCTCTAATGGAACCCTTAAGTTTAAGGTTCTTCAGCCATGGCTCTGGTGGAACCCTTTAGTTTAACATGGCTCTGGTGGAACCCTTTAGTTTAACATGGCTCTGGTGGAACCCTTTAGTTACAGGTTCTTCAGTCACGCTCTGGTGGAACCCTTTACTTCTCTGTATGGAACCCTCATAGCGACTGTTTCAAGTATTTCTCCCTTTCTTATTATATCAAAGAACCGTTTTTGTTGTAATGGTTCCATGTAGATGGTTCCCTCTTTTCTAAAGAACTCTCAAATAATTATAAGTGAAGGTAACTAGGCCTACACAGTTGAGTTGATTAATGAGATTAAGAGTGACAATTGATTTAATCGGTGGCCCTATATAATCAAATAATCAATCGATCAACAATAATTTAAGCCACAGCCAATCAACAAATCGAACAATCAGTCGATGACCAATCATTCGTTGTCCATTGGCATTGCCTACTGATGTAGTTATTTGACATACTACTTCTAGGCCTAAATGCTATACCAGAACACGTAAGAAAGAAGAAAAAAATCTCATTCGCAATCTTTTGACAAAAAGAAACAAGTAAATGACATGACAAACAAATGTCGCATCTTCTCGACAAATAGCAGTTTTGCTCTGTACCAGTGCGTAATTTAAACCACTCTAGCTATTTGTATAAGGTTAGGTTTAGTGAGGCGTTGTTGTTGTAACTTTCACTATTTTGGGAAAACCTACTTTAAAATGTCAAATACGTGAAGTATGTATAGATAGGTGTTACTGTTAATTCGCAAACAACTGTGTCGTGTTGTTAACAGAGTTTAACGTAGTCCATCTTGTGGTATAAAATATTACGTGAATTGTAGAGACTGTTGTCAGGGTTATCTCGTAGGTGTAGGCCTATAGTTTTCATTTTCTATGAATTGTGTTTAATTTTGCTCGTTTGTTTGTGTCTGGTCCAAAGGTCATCTGTCTTAGGGCAGAATCATTGAAGTATATTTATGCTAAAAGTCATGGCTCTGGTGGAACCCTTTATAGTTCTGTATGGAACTCTTACATCAACAGTACTGTTCCATGTATTTCTCCCTTGTTCATTATACCAAAGAACCGCTTTTGTCGTAATGGTTCTATATAGGGAGTTCCATCTTTTCTAAAGAACCGTTTTGCGGTTATGTTTCCACTTTTTTTATTTAAAGAACCGTTGTTTCTAAGAGTGTAGTAGGAAACACACCACCGTAATATAAGTGAAATAAGCTTGAGCACGGCGTTAAACAAAAATAATACAATCAGTCTTGCCTATACCGATGGCCCTAAGGCTATATCTCGTACGACGACGATATCACCCTGTCTTGTCGAATTCTGTGCCACCAAACTTTTGTCTGGAATGATTTACCCAAAAGATCCGGTTTAGATCGTCTATATTATATGTAGTATCATAGCTTGAAAGAAACATCAAATTTTCAATTTCTTGCAGTGAGAAATAATATAACGAGATAGACAAATCGTATTTGTGATATAATAGTGATAAAGATATATCTCATTTATAGCCATAGCATTATGGTAACCAGGATATCTCTAACGTGCAGTCCCATATAGTGAGAAATAATATAGCAGGAAAGACAAATCGTATTTGTAATATGTCTCGTTTATAGAAACAACCGGCTCATAGTGCTACAAAATATCCCCTTTTTGACTCATATTGACAAAGAAATATCTCACTGTAGTCCCATCGTGCTTAGTGAGATGAAAGAAGTATCTAATTAATAGTCCCATATAGGGAGAAAGCATTGTCCCACTTGTAGCCTCATATTGATACAAATATCTCATTTATAGCCCCGTGTC
Source organism: Mopalia kennerleyi (assembly GCA_034783855.1). Classification (NCBI taxonomy): domain Eukaryota; kingdom Metazoa; phylum Mollusca; class Polyplacophora; order Chitonida; family Mopaliidae; genus Mopalia; species Mopalia kennerleyi. The sequence goes on from JAVFBX010209579.1 coordinate 8,582, forward strand.
AGTCCTATGGTAGATAGCGTTTTTCCATGTTTTATGTTGGACGCACGTGGGGGTGTTACAAAATATCCATAGAATCAAACAGAAAGATGACACGTGTATCGAACATGCCCAATTGTTTGAAATATACCTGTATCCAGAAATGTTACAACTTTATTGTTGAGATAAAACCATGTGATTTTAATTGACTTTGCTATTTTTATAATCGTAGGATAAACGTATTTTGTCTGTAAATCTTTTTGGAACACATTACAGTTCAGCAACACAGAAAATCAGAGCTTTTCAACAGTCGGGTTTAATGAGTGTTGTATTAGCGTTTAAATACTTTTCCTATTATTTTAACCAAAGAGTATATTTATATTGTCGTGAAAGAATCTTTTTCTTGCATCCGGCTGGATTTGAACTCAGGTCTCTGGGTAGCGGGGCCAGCAAACTACAGAATATTTCTATCCCAATATTAGTATTCTTCTTCAAAGCAGCTGGCGGGTGGTTGGAGGGAGCTCCATGTTGCCCTGGTGCTTTAAGAGCTAAAGGGGGAACAGGAAGCCGATCTGTTTGTGGTGTCTATAATGCGTCCTGTTATAGTCCTGTTCTGTCTTTGTTGCCAGTGGTGTCGAGGGTGGTTTCTTTCACCCATTGGGTTGGCACGTCGTCATATAAGTGAAATACCCTTGAGTACGATGTTTAACCCCAATCAAACAAACAAACAAACAATCTATAGACTGATCATCTAAGAAGAGATTAAACGCTGTGTGAAGGTTCCAGCTGAAATCAATTCAATCCTAAGTGCAGGGGCTTTGCCAGAAATAAAAAGTATGGTGTTCAAAATGGTCATTTTGCCTAACTTTTTAAGTAACTGGGTGTACAATTTTTACAGTTTCTCATTCTCCTGCATGTTAAAGGAAAAGACCACTGTTTTTCGACCGTAACTGATTATTTTTATTGCCTATTTTCAAAGACAAACATCTGTATTGCACTTGCATTTGAGTAAGCACAGCCGTTAATTAGTTAATTTAAGAGGCGGGACTGACGTCATTGTTCCAAAACACGGTCGCTCACCAGTGTGTCCTTTTGCCTATGGATGTATTTGAAGGCTTCTGTAAAAACACGGATTATACACAAGCTGGGTTATTCCTACGCATTTTTAATCTGTTCTATACATATCAAAATAGCTCTTTAAGTTACACATACGTTTAGCATGTTTTCAGCAGACATGCGGTTTTGAAAATAAGGTTTTTAGTACCAGGTTGAGATGGACAAGTGGTTGTTTGTTGTTGTTGTTTCGCTGTGGGGCGAAACCCTCACGTTCGGCTTTATATGAAAGCATCCACAAGTAGCAGGCAATATGGGACTGCCACGACCAGATCATATAACTACTGTGTTTTGGAACAATGACGTCAGTTCCGTTTTTTAAATTATGTAATTAACGGCTATGCTAACTCGATGCTAATTCTAACTCTATCACTAAATAAGGATACGTTGTATGAAAACGACACACGTAAGACTAAAAGTTATAGGAGCACCAGATTTATCTTGTCATCTTGCCAACCCCATTGGATTAGCAGGCTTTCAGATCAAAATTATAGCATAAAATGTGTCCTATAAACTTAATATGCGAAAACCCAACCCTGTAAAGGGAAATAATTCACCTAAGATGAGAACAACTACATTGGATATTACTTCCCTTCGCTTGCAGTCGATCGTGCACAGAAAGCGCGTCACTGGCTAGTTGTCATTAGATTGAATATGTCGCCGTCTCACCTTCATCGTGTCGTATAGAAGGCTTGGTAAAAAAAGAACCACCATGTTTTGAAGTGATATTCGGTAAATTTACGTAAATTGAATGATAGTCATCCGGCAAATTACCACTGGATAAGTACACACAGATTAGGTAATGATTTAGGTCCTGTCACCTTATGGTGAATTATAACAATACACCGGGACTATGTTATGATGTCATACAGCTTTAAATCAATGCATTTGCCAACAAATTTAATAACCCATTTTATTTTTACACACATTACACATTTGCACTTTTTTAAAAAAGCTTTGTAAAAGATTTTTCGTACCGCTGGCGCAGAGAGGAGATGCGCCACGGGACTCCCAGCATGGGAAGAACCTCATGGCGCGGGTTAATCCCAGAGTTGCAGTCGGCGTCATAAAGCTAGATGCCACGTTATGGTTAGAAACTTAGAATATGGCAAGTTGTATCCTAATCTATATATCTTAACTGTATCTACAGTAGTATGTCATTGACGATTAAAACTTTAAATGTATGTGGTATTTTTGCTCAAGGACACCGGTATGGTACGTACTCCCAGTTATTTGAGTAACATCAGAAGTCTATTAACTAGTTAATGGACTTATGGTAAAATATATATTTTTTCATCGTTTTCGTTTGAGGAAACCCGCTATTGGTCATTTAGGGCATTCTCGTAAAGTAAAAAAAGTGTTGAATTTATCTGTTTTATGTGCTTTTGGTCTACCCTATATATAGTCGGTCGAAAGTTTAATGATTGATTGATTGACTGGTGTTTTACGCCGTGCTAAAGTGTATTTCGCTCATATGACTGGTGTATATCAACAATAATTACCTAAGATGTAAAGCGTTTCTATAATGTTAAAATATAAAGTTATAATTGTCCTCCAATGCTAAGTAGGCCTAAAGTCAGTATTGATACTCTTCAAACAAACTGCCCTAACACTGAAAACAATATTCCTTAACATCGTAAAGACAAATTTAAGGAATATTCCTCAAATTGTTTATAAAGCTCCAGCGGGATATTCCATAATTAAAGAAATACGACATGGAATTTGTCTCGGGTGCAAAGATTATTCCAAATATATTTATGGATTATCCGTATAGGTTATGGAAAATTCCACATTAAAGGAATTATGGAATTGTTTCCATAACTTTATTAAGGATTTTGTTTTACAGTGTAGCCATCATTCGTATTCTCGCGAGAGTTTCTATAGTGGACGAGACTAAGACAACTCTTATACGCCTTGCCTGACCACCGCGCATTGATTTCCGCCAATGTTTGGGGCGACCTATCAGCCACAGATCAGCAAATAAAAGAAGTGCAAAGCAAGATGGCCCTGCATGGTGTATCTTAGACTCAATAACTCGACGTAGGAAGTAGAATTGATTATATTTTAGACAGTGTAGCCATAGGGCTAGCGGGTGGTTGGAGGGAGCTTCCTGTTGCCCTGGTACCCACAAAGCTATCGGAGAACAGGAAGCCGATCTGTTTCTGATGTATGTATCGCGTTCTGTGATTGTCCCGTCCTGTCTTTGTTTGTTGTCCAAGTTTCCTTCGCCTATTGGACTGGCACGCCATCATGTCTTTCTAAAATATAGTCAATTCTACTTCCTACGTCGAGACCTTGACTCTAAGATACACCCGGGCCATCTTGTTTGGCACTTCTTATATTTGCTGATCTGTGGCTGATAGG
>JAVFBX010209590.1:0-12032 GCA_034783855.1 Mopalia kennerleyi
TTTGGGATGTGCAATACGAATTGGCATGTTTTCATACTAGACAATTCACTTAGTAAAAAACAATTTTGAAAATAAGTAGGTATCGTTTCTTTTGGACACTAGTTTATATTAAATTTACAGAAATAAATAGATTATAATATATATGTATATATAAATATTTCGACGGTGTTATTTAATCAAGTTTCTTTTAAATTTTCTTTCTTTTTTCACTTTAATTAGATTTGCCGTACATGAACAATTTTTCACCATACTTAAGGTCACTTCACTCGTATGATGGCTAGACAGCTCAGATAATGAATTAAATCAACTACGGCTCAACTAGCAACACACGAAGATAATACTGTACAAAAGCAGACGCAGTACAGACATCCTGACTCAGATCGGCTTCGTGGTGCGCCTTTACTATTGGTATACCAGAGCAACACGGAGTCCTGTTTTTGTCGTAGCAGTAGCTCGGTTATTTCAAACGTATTATACATGATAAGTTGAAGAAGGGAAGTCCCCGTGATGTTAGCGGGACAAGCCATGCCAAAGGGCAATGCAATCCATAGATAGGCCTACAACTTGAAGTCATTATCACCAAAGGCTTTGCGTTGCCTATTCACAGGAAGGGTTCCGGAAAAACAGCAAGCAAGTGGAGTAGGTCGTAGCTAATCCCATTGCCAGACGAATTCGCAGTAATAAATTTCGCAATAACATATGTATTACTAAATTATCTCAAGTACCATTTTCCTCTTAGAGTATCTAGCCGGACTAACTGACTGTTTCGACGGATGTAAACTTTCCAGTATTTTAAGTACTACAGACGGATACACATCATCATATATATTCGTCAAAAAATCAAGGTACATAAACTGATGTAAAAATCAGAACAAATAATTTTCTTCGCTGTTGTTTGACAAATATACATTTTCTAATTAACTTATGCGTTTATAATATCCATTTTTTACTCCGTATTAAAACATATAGTAAAACTGAAAATAACCTCTTAAAACCGGTCACAGGCTTAAAGCGGTAGTGGGTTGGGTATGTAATTTAGATGTCAATTACTAGTGGATTAAATACGGTTCATAACAGGTACCGGAGTTGTTTACTTTGTCCGTACTAATTTGGTAATTTCTAACAGTTTATAGTGAAGTTGAACAACTTAGCTGGCCATTTCAATTCGCTCGCTCACAGCTAAAGGTACTTAAGGTGAGTACCATGGATTCCATATTGTCACAAATTGGGTGGTCATGGCTTTCAGCTGTCAGATGAGTCTATTTTTAGGTTGGATAACATAACATTGTTACAAAAGAAAATTCATGAGCTCAACTTGTGCTAGATTTGTAACACAAGGTATGAAGCAAAAAGCTGTTTAACACAAGCTATGGAGCAAAAAAGAAAAACGAGACAACGCACTAAAAAAGAAATAAATCCATAAAATAAAGCAAAATGTAACAACAAAACCTCAGCTGTCTGTAGTGTGTTACTAGTATAGTTGTGATTGCGGTATGACGGAGACAGCGAGGTCCTTTTCGTCATGCTGTTGTTAAATCCTCATTGATATAGGCTGTTGTCAATTTTGGGTGGTTTCGGAGAATCTTTCGAGACCTGATTAACTCGTTGAACTATCTATAGGAGACAAATGTAACTTATTTGTTTTTTTTTTAAAATCTCTTCCAACAAAGTGGGATCTTGATATATCAGGAGTAGCTATGTTGACATTTAATTCAGAAGCCAGCCTACATACTGCATCGTCTGTTGTTTCCTTCCACCAATAATTTCAAACCAGTTATTTGCAGGCTGCCACACCTACTGTATTGTTCAGATTTGTCGTGGAGTTTTTTTGTTCTCTTCCCACAATTCCTCTAATTGATAACTAGCATTATCTAGTTCAATTTTTAGAGTCGACACTACTGAGGATAAATCAATCCCTTTTAGGCATATTCTTCAAAAACGTTTTCTCGTGCTTCAAGTTTCTGCATTGCTATGGTGAAATTTGTAATTTATAGAGTCATCGGTTGCATAGCTTTCTCGACAGCCTGCATAACACAGTCGTCAACTCTGGACTGTATTCGTTTGTCGACCCGGGTCTCAACATTCACATCAGGCATGGTATCTATGTATTCATATTGATTTGTGTTTATATCAGGTAATGAATGGACATGTTTCAAAGTGGGATTTGAAAGAGATTTGGTGGTTTTCCTTTTGTGTAGTGCTCTAGTGTTTTTAGAAGAGGGGATAAATTCGTTTCCACTACCATTTGTTCAGCCACTTGTCGTTACACACGACGATGCGTCCACATCAAACTGTTGGCTCGCCGTACTACGTTGTTGTTGTTCTTGACCTTCAGGATTCTCAGTCTTCAAGTTACAAAGTTGAGGTTTTCCGCTAAATAATTACACAGTTGGCTTTACAATGTTTCTCGTATGATGTTGCAATAGTTCATAAGTGTTGTAATTCTGAAATCAGCCTTCTAATAACATCGAGGTGACCATATCACCTCTTATATTCCACATACTTTCTCAACCAATTTTGTTGGGTTTTTTGTGTACCAAGTTATTTGGAGCAGGAAAAGATGTGTTGGTCACACTATAAACTAATGTCGTGCTCGTTGTATTGTGGATTCGCTTTATATAGCTTTTCCTTTCTGACTAACTTTCCTTTAATAGCTTGCTTGATCACATTTTCGCTGCAAGAACACTTCCTCTTGACATAATCTGTGTGAATCAATAAAACAAATAATGCATAAACTACGGTATGTACCGCACGAAAGCAATTTGAAATGATCAAGTAGATCAAATGTCCTACAGTAGATATTGAAAGTATAACTTGATGCAAGGTTTGAATAATCATTCACACAGCAGAGCGCAAAGTCCCCCCCTGCCAGAGAAATCATCACCTTCATAGAAATCCCTAGACACCCAAAATGCACTCCAAATTTTGGACATGATTAATTTCCATTCAAACACTCTATCATAATCAACTTTGCATAAAATATTATTCACATCGTCCAAAGTGAAAAGACCCCGCGGCCCACCAAACACCTTCAAAATGAAGCACACTTAACGTAGCTTTGGTAGATAGTGAGTTTGCTATTCTCTGGAACTGACCGAGAGCCAATGCGGACTTTCAACCCAGCGTGGACTCGTAAATTAAACGTCCTTGTGGGAATCATTTGTGTGTTATAACCAGTAATGGTACAAAGTTACGAAGAATACAAGGACCCCCATGCCAAACAACACTCAGCCACAATGTGCCCATGAAATAGTTCGACAAAACTGAAAAGGTAAAAAAATCCCCAAAACTTCCTCCTCTCGACTGTTTACCAAAAGTAGTTTTACTGCATGACCGTAGGGAGTGTTCTTGAGCTGAACAGTAGACATCAAGATCAAAATTTTTTCCCAAGCCGAGTTCCTTTTTATTCTTACAAGCAAAATGTGCTTTTAAAAATTAACTTAAGACTGTCAATGATAGCGGCAACCACACAAATAAATATCATAATATGGGTTAATGATTTTTAACCATGCCTTTATTCATTTTCTTACCCCTAAAATATATTTTATTTATATGGATTGAATATTTTCACCTGACAATTATACGTTTAAATGTCCAATATTTACATACCCTAAAGTAAGATATTAAACAAACATTTTTTTAATGGCGGATTTTTATTTTTAAAATATGTTTTTTATCAATTGTGTAAAAACTAACTTGACTTTAGAAAATACCATACGACAGTTGTTAAGTTTAAATACTTGACTGCAAAGACATGGAATTTTAAAGAAAGATATCCAACTATCTACGAAAAATAAGTGTTATAAAAATGGTCCATTTTAAAATTTATTTTACGTTTTTGTTCATTTATACCATTTTAAGATAAAATGAATCATAATGCCAATTAAGCATACGTTGTCTTGTTCACCTATTATTGGCTGGCAGACAACGGGTGGATTTTTAAGGCAGCCAGAGATGGAAGGCTCTCTCAACCAGGTCCAAACACGTCCATCTCAAATAGCGAAGAGACAATAATCTAACGCTCTGTAGATAACAAGGTATTTTTTCACCTGGTGAACTATTTTGGGTTAAGCATATTTAACATTGTCCTCATCCGCAAGCTCTGTAGATCATTATTATAGAAAGTATGGGAAATCTTTGTCACCGCTGAACCAGTATCGAGAAGACACTAACAATATTCCCTATAGATAACGATACCAGATTCAGTCGACTCACCTACTTTTATAATCCAATCAACCCCGTTTTTGCCAGGAGGACGGAGTTGTGACTCTCTTAAAGACTCATTACGAACATTCTTACTGAAGAGTCATTGTCGATAGAAGATTCAACACGACACGGCTTTTGTTTGTCAACCGTGTTTCGATGGAGTCTAATCTAGGCAATATTTGAGATAAGGGGCCCTGTTGATCTTGGCGTGGCGTATGATCTTCAGTGGTATTGCTTTCCAAACGGTCTAATCGTTTAAAAATCTCCCGGATTTCGGACGGACTGTCGCATTGTTCCAGGTTGACCGCTGACTGGTGAACTATTTTTGGTTTAGTATATTTAACATTGTCCTCATCCGCAAGTTCTCTTTCCCCAGCACGGACTTCGCGTAACAAATCATTGTATGAAATGTCGGAGTCAAGTTTGTGCCATGTTGCAATTTTAAAGCTGCAGTGTGTAACCCTGTCCAAAATTTGTTACGTAGCATTTTTGACAGTTGACGTTCACCTAGAGGAGCTTTATATTTAGCTTGCTGAAGAATCTCTTACAAAATGCAACTCCAAATAGCTATAGATTCATCACGTTTTTGATGCTTAAGATAAAATATTTGCAGCAAAGTTTCTCCAGCTAAGTGGAGGTGTATACGAATTAGACTTTTCGGTAATATTACGCGCCTTGGGAGAAATGTAATGCTTTCCCGTGGTATGAAAAACAAACTATCATTGTTAAGTCTTGTATACCTCGCTTAACTCAGTACCTATGTCCGGTGGCTTTCGTGTTCGCGAGCGGTTTTGCAACTCCCCCCAATGGCTAGAAAATAATATAGATTAGGATTTGGTCTTTGACTGTGTGTGGCATGACGGTTTTGTTTTTAAACTATATAACACAGTAATAAAAGGCAGGATACAGCACTGGATAAGATTTCTGTTGAGCGATAGAAAGTTTAAAGCTCCAATATGCAGCAAATTTTTGTCAGACCATTAACTTGATAATGGCACGCTACAAGGCAGTGTTGGGAGTCTTTTTCTATTCAATACTCTGATAAATGGTTTAGCAGAAACACTATCGTCAAATCACCCCAAGAGAAAACAGTTCCTATTAACAAATGACCCAGCTTACATATGACCTGTCGAAAGATCTAAATACAGTCACCAAGTGGGCTAACGACTGGGAATTTAAATTCTCAATAGTAATCTTATCTAACAAAATGTATGTAAATGTCAACCTAGAACTAGCCAACGGAATATGAAAAGAATGTAAGCTTCCTATTCCTAGGACTGATATTTGACAGCAGATTGACCTGAAAGGCACACATCGTTCAGTTTATTAGGCGTTGAAATAAAGATCTAAGTCCTATGAGATGTGTCTCCGGAACAATCTGGGGTGCAAATAGACAAGTTTACTAAAATTGTACCAATATCTGCTCAGATCAAAACTCGAGTATGGCTAGGCCGGTGTCATAATTCCCAGCAAAAAACAACATCAAAGATAAATAGCGTCCAATGCGCAACGCAACCGTAAACATGGCGACTAAATCATTTAAAGGGCCTCAATAGAAACCAACGAGAAACCGCTTTATTTGCAACGAGACGAAATTTCAGTCAAATATGCTAGCAAGGCTCTAACTAAAGGAAATAACCACCCGTGCCTTTCTATCTTAGGCCCAAAAAGTAAATATGAAAATGACTGAAAGATTCAGCCACATTCGGTTACAAAATAAATAAACGTTTCCATGAACACCAAATTACTATACAAGTGGCATTGGCACCAGTAAACAGGTAACACCTCCATGGCAGCTATGTAAAGCCAGAATTAGACTCCACAATCCACAACAAATCACGAAAAAGATACACCTGTTTCTATAAGAACAAGTACACTATAGAGCACCTAGATCTACACTATAGAGACGGCGTAAAAATATATAAAGACGGTTCGAAAAAAGAACAAAATAACACAGGATCGGCATACGTTATCCCAGAACTTAACATTCAAAAAAGATTTAAACTTATAAGCAATATGCCGTTATACTCCAGTGAGCTTGCAACTATTTGAAAAAGCACTAGAATAAATCCTACAACATAAACCTATGCCATCACTTATCCTTTCTGACTCGTTAAGCAGCCTACCGTCGGATAGTAGACCCGATCTAATTTTCAAAATAGAGAATCTATATAATTAAATAATCTATGCATCAATTGGGGTAACTTGAGCGTTGGTTCTAGCCAATGTTGACATTAAAGGAAACGAAGCTGTCGACAAAGCAGCTAAACGTCAGTTGAATTTGGCGTAAGTGAAATAAATGCAATAATATCAAGGAAAGTGCCTAACAAGTGGCAGAACAAAGGGGGCAGGGAATATCACGGGTCTAGATTATATCACATTTTAGGCGAGAAAACATCCAATAACCGCCCATTTAAATTAACTCATAAACGAGATAATATGATTGTTAATCTTTTACCCCTTGATGTCAATGGACATAAAGAACATGTAGCATACTCATCAAAACACCTCATCGGTATGTTCCGGGTGTATAAACGAAGAGGAAAAAACAACACAGCCTACATTTACCAAGTGCCATAAATATACAAACGAAAAAGGCATACTGGGACACGATTAAAATCTCGAATAACACTTCTTGCTATCCTAGACGAGACCACAATAAACATGTTTACCAAATCATCATTTGATATTACAATATAACATATTATGCTATTTAAAATCTAGCGATCAACCTCATCCCGCAAAAGTGGTGTGATACCATGTTATGAGTAGGCTGTGTGGTACACTAGACGAGAGGATAACGCATGGAAATCAACCTATGTAGCATTTATGCAACATACATTTTACAAACCAAACCTTGATCATAAACAAGGTTGCATGAAATGCTCGATTAAACAAATGTCAACGCATAACAGGAAGCGTGCCAGAGGAGATACCATGTTCTTTGTGGACCGGCCCTCTGACTAAGGGCAGTTTGAAGCACTACTGTATTTACTTAACACTGGACGAAGATTAACTTTCCAACACAATTGTTATTCCTTATTTATTTCTAGAGGATAGCTCCCAGTCCAAGGACCACAAGGTGGGAAATGTAGATGCGAAAACGATCACGGGAAGCGGTCCTAAAAGCACAATTTCAATAACAACACTGTCTGATATTATTGGTCACGACGCCTGGGTCTGCACCTGCGGTAACCGTACTCCTGTCTTCCCTGTTGATCAACTGACGTATCGACTGAGATCTAAAACACTTGTAATATATCGAATATCATATGTTGGTTTGCCCGTAGGTTTACCAGCTCGCGCATTTAATATAGACACGACTCCGTGTTAATATTGCGGAACAGGTTCTCTCTTCTGACAAATAGAGCTAGACCAATAAATCAATGAACATTTCTGTACACCTTTCTTATGAAAACTTACAGATCAAGTTTGAGTTTTACGCAGTTGTGTTGATTTTCGCAAAGTTATTAAGGAATATACATCAGGCATCGTCGGCTTGAAAGATAAGGGACTCTGGAATTTAATATTGTGCTTTGAGCGTATCGTGATTTCGAGTTCGGTACAGACCTAAGGTTAAACAGTTTATAACTCTTCTGTGAACAACAGGTAGGCCTACTACGTGTCGATAAATTTATATATACTAAGACTCGTTTGGGAGAAAAATAACAGGCACTTGTATCGAGCTGGTAGCCAGTCGTTCCCGTATAAAGTCTGCTAATATTCAGTCATATGATACAATGCTATATTAAATGATATTGAAGATTGAAAACTAGCTTAATGCAACTCCGTCAAATACGGGGACGAAATATTGACGATCTTGACGACGCTCTTGCGTAACGGCAAATTGAAAAGTTAAAAAAGGGTATTTGGATTAGGAGAATTATGATTCTAGCGATGACAAACTTTTGACGAAAGCAGGGAACCGATGTTTACTTAAATATAGGAAGCCCTCATTATATATTGGATGTGCTAATTATCCCATGTGGGTGCAGATCTTTGTTTTATTTTGCGTTAGTTGTGAAATGTGAGAACGTATATTAGTTGTATATAGTGATTTGATCAAGAACATTTCCTTAACTTAAGTGACCTTCGAATGGTTAAAAGGCACAAATTGTGCTTTGTCTGGTGGGTGTATTAACCTTGACACATTAGAAACCTCTATCGTGTTATCTTGGACACATAATCTAGTCCCATGTGTGATTTTCCCCTAAATCCACTTGACAATGGAATAAGTCGATTTAACGACAGAAAGTGCGCCTTGAAATTAATTTATAAACGTGACCAAGAGCAGGTTTTGTGCTCAGTGTTCAAATAACCTTCAAATCGCGATTTTGTGCCAATTTTGTTAGTCTCATTTGTTACCATCAAGTACCGTGCACTTTTCAACGCTGCATGCAGGGCATGGAGGTAAGACGGCGACGGTTTAAACCATGAGTTGGGGTGTAAGGGTGTTTAAAAAGAACTATCGAAACAAATACACTTGACTCTGAAAGAGCATCGCTGTTTGCCTGGGACGCCCCCGATTGTGGGTGCATATGCCAATAGAAATCCAGTATATGAGGCTAGGTCTAAATACAAATAAATAGCGTTTATATGTCGCATGTTTATAAGAGTTCATATATAGGGATACCCCGTGTTCGGATGTCGTACTCCTGTCTTCCTTGACGTATCGACTGAGAGTCAAGACACTTGTAATATATCGAATAACATATGTTGTTTTGACGTAACAGTAAGTACATGTAAAGGTTTCAAATTACTAAAACATGTATACTGACATTCGAAAGAAACACATGCAGTTGCGATGTTGACTGGTTGACATATAACCGTTGTATGAGGCGCTGCCAATACTACTACTAATCTTTTTCGCGTAAGGATGAACATATTAAGACGGCGTGGTACATCATATTTATGGTAAGATGGTAGATTCAATCCACTGTGACAACACTATAGCTGCGGCTGGTCGTTGAGGTACTTTCAGAGCAAAGAACCTACACCAAGCCGAAATGTGCTGTCGTATTCGTATTGCGTCTTGTAACAGTCATGTTCTGCATTTGTTTGTTGCGGTTTAATTCAGTGTTGATTTCCTTCGCGCAAAGAGCTTGCAGGCTGTAAATAGGTGAATAAAATCATAACTATGATGTTATCATCCAATCAACGTGTAGTTACGTGTAGTAATAAATTGCCATAAATCCAATTGGTGCCACGTCTAATCTGGCGTACCCCAAGGGTCCATGTTGGGTCCACTGTTCTTTATTTTGTACATCAATGATCTGCCTTCCATATTTCAAACTTCACATTGTCTACTCTATGCAGATGATGCCAAAATATTTCTGCCAATTTTATCCAATCTGATGAGGTTGGTTTCAAAAGAGATATGAATAGATTTGTAAAATGGTGTGAACAGTGGAAGCTGGTCCTTAATGTCAATAAATGTTTTATTTTATCAACAAAGTTTAAAATTTGATTTTGATTATTCTTTTAACGAATCGATAATTGCAAGAAAGACAGAATGGTAAATGTTCAATGAATAACGATTTACATGTATCTAAGGTAAAGAACAAAGCGCTTGCACCCTGGCAAAACACACGTATTTAACAAATTGAAAGTGTACAAAAGAGATTCATCAGATACTTGTGTAACAAATCAAATATTGAATATTTCATTGACAGCTATGCCACTCAATTAAACACTTTATTTAGTAACTGTAGAATTAGCGGAAATATCTCAAACTTTTAATGTGGCTCCGGCTATCGCGGGGGTGTCATTTACAAGGTTTCCTCCCGGTTTTCCATCATATACTATAAGGCAGTGTGAAGTGGACAATCTGTCGTCAGATAAGTGAAATATCCTTGAGTACGACGTTAAACCCCAATCAAACAAACAAATAAAACTTTTAAACCTGCAGAAATGTTTACATGGGACTATCAACTGTTTTTATCTAACTAGTCAAAACAAAATTAATGTACCTAAACCTGCAACTTATTTTTAACCCTGATTCATTTAGAATAAATTTTCGGCAAAGCAGCTTTTTGCCATCTAAACAGAATCTATAAATCGTATTTATAACGAGCACGATGTTCATATTTTTACCATATACGTCAGTTTAAAAAAATCAAATGAGGAAAATCTTTTTTAATGTAATAAAAAGCCTTATACACAACTGCTTTTTTCCACTGTTTTATTTGCTGTTACAAGATTATCATTTATATGTATAGATGTATTTTTATCTTTCAATTTTTGCCTTAATTTATCTCTGTTATGGTTGTTATCTGTCCTGTAAGTGTGTTCTCGGGCCTGTATTGGATTGAAATAAATCAAATCAAATCAAACAAACCACGCGAATGTACCAATGACGACAGACATTTGCAAAGGTCAGTTTTCAATTTTGCCTATGATTCGGGGGTAAATGGGTAAATGATTCGACACGATTGTTTTTCATTTTTAACTTATTTATATACATATATATATTTCTAAAATTGACCACACTGGTCCAAGGATGTACGATGAATCAACAACTGTTCTTCATAAACTCCAGAGACTAGTTTCTAGATAGATATTCATCTCGAGTTGGTATGGTAACCTATAAAGACATCTCGATAGAAGTTTATTACCACGCACATAGTATAAAAAATATGTGTCAAATGTGTAGCAAACAAGATATTCTTTGTTTATATATCTGTTTAATTTATAGATATAAATTGCCTGTTCCCCCGTTGGACTTTAGCCTATGGCTGAGTGTTTAGGGAGTGCCTTTACTAATTCTACTTCGAAGTACCGTTTACGGGATCGAGACCGCCTTTTTACCGCCAGGTATTTGAATGAGTCACACGATGTGGCTCTGGCAATCGCGGATGTAGCCTTACGAGATTTTCTCTCAGTTTACCACCGCTATTAGGAAACAGTGTGAAGTGGACAATCTGCCGTTATATAAGAGTACGACGTTAGACCCTAGTCAAACAAACTCACAAACAAACCCATTGGACCCGCTATAGCAAGTATTGTGGGCATTTTGGCTGTGTTGAAATTAATATAAAACACACTAAACATCCTATGTTGCCCGTAAATTTAATCTACACTTTGAGATACAGGACATTTGAAAATAAAATAACCAACAAGAAAAAAAGAATAACACCAACGAAACTACTGTAGATTTTTCAGCCTCTTTGTGTGTTACCCCGTCAAAGAAGTAAAAACACCTTAATGCTGCGTGAAATAGGAAAATTACATCAATCTCACAACGTATGGTAGTGCCTTCAATAATTTGTGTTTTGTTTAAGTTTTTTTTTCACAGGATGTCATAATTAACATGAAGCGATTTAACTTTTAGTACCGTACTGTGTAAAACTTTAATAAAAAAGGAAGACTAAAACTTCATGCACTTAGTAGACGTCGTTTATGTTGCAGGAGTATGTTTTGATTTGGGCCATCTTTCTACGAATTAATTTTAAGATAATTTTCGCCTTTTATTTACAGGTAACTGACACTGTACTCCGTTTGTTAACTTCTCTGGACTAACTTTATCACGGACTTCTCGTGACTATTTGTGTTCTTCTCGTGGCATTATCCGTTTAGTTCGCATAACTCTATTTGTGTTCTTCTCGTGGCAGTTATTAGTTTCGTTCTCATAAATCTATTTGTGATCTTCTCGTGGCACTATTCGTTTCGTTCTCATTACTCTATTTGTGATCTTCTCGTGGCACTATTCGTTTCGTTCTCATAACTCTATTTGCGTTCTTCTCGTGGCACTATTAAGCCCCGGTTTCACTGGCCCGACTTCTTATCCGAATAGGCTATTCGGATGACTTTCGGAGCTATTCGGATGA
>JAVFBX010209601.1:0-11075 GCA_034783855.1 Mopalia kennerleyi
GTGTGCCACACAAAAATTCGAAAAGAGGTTATTTTAAAGTTTGAATGAAAAGAAAAGTAACTTATCAGAACTTTCAGGTTGTGGCAAAAACAGAAAGTTCCTAACTTTGTCTAACCGTGAAAAATACAGAAACTCGCCGATTGTTGTTTAGGAGCCAAAATTAGGTCACCCCACGGTTAGGGGCCTTTAAGCAATTGTAAAGTTCATATTTCCACTGAAGATCCTGGATTTTGAAGAAATGTCTGGCTGTGATCTATGGACTTCCATCTAGTTCCCATTAACCCACTTGGTGCTTAGCTAACCTCTCCTTTGTCTCCTAATGTTTTAAATTAACAATTCCAACTGTGGCATTATGGGACATAGTTTTTACAAATCAGGACAAAGTTTGCAGTGAGTGACGGTAATTCGTCTTAACATGTGACTTTGGGGAATCTGGTGCAGTCACATGTCAGAACAGTTACAGGAGCCGCTTAGTGAACCATAGTGTGGGTAAGGAGATCAATCTTAGATTAAAATCATTCTCGTTTTTCTTGACACAAAGTAAAGTTTTGGAAAATAAATTAATTTCTTATGATTTGTTAGGAACTGATCATTGAGCAGTGGTTAGCATATCAGACTTTTATGTTTCACGGTTTAATATACCTGAGTTATATAAGCCACACAGGAGTTACACACCATATTTAAGGTCTTGCTGGACCCCTTGTGCTCAAAATGATCCACTTTCTTTTTACCGATTGGATTAAAAGATAGGTATTCAAACTATATGTTAGTGAAAAATATTTTGAACTAGTATATACTCACTAAACAGTGCCTCATTTTTTCCCACAAATATATACATATATTTGGTACAGATTTATATTCTTCTGCATTAAAAGACTAAATTCAGCGGGTGATCTAAAAATTGACCAAGGGGTCCAGCAAGACCTTAAGTGAATCAGAACCAAAAGGGGACAGGGCTTGGGGCCTTAGCTTAGTGGTTAGCGCGTCCCTTACTAATCTAACATGTACTTCAATGTACCGTTCAGAGGATGGAGTCCATCTGTCAATCTCCAGGTGTATGATTTAGTCCCACCAGGTGGCTCAGGCAATGGCGGAGGTGGTTTTTACAAGGTTCCCTCCCAGTTTTCCATCATACAGTGTGAAGTTGAACCGCAATTAAACACACAAACAAACAGAACTAGACACTCCATGCTCATTTAAATGAAATACCCTTGGGTATGATGTTAAATCACAATCATGCAAACAATTGCCAAAAACTGTATTTAACTTGTGAATTTTTTATTTCATCTTTCAGTTTGAGAAAAGTTTACCATGTTTTCAAAAATCATTAGAGATAAATGGCTTGCAGGTATGTAAAAAAAGTCATATGTTCATAGAAATGTTAATAGACAAAAAGCCAGTTATACATGCTGTAAGACAAATTTTAACCTAAAGTAGATGTATAGATTATTCAGTAGACTAATTAGAGTTTTAATTGTTTCTCCCCTACCGCGGAATACATGTTGCTTCAACTGTTTTTTTAATTTTCATATACCTGATGGGATAAGTTGTGTGTTCTCCTATATTCACCCTCTGGCTTAGAGAGTAGCAATGCTGTCTTTACTAAGCACTGAAGGAAAATTGACTTTCCAAAATTATGGAAAAGCTTCACATTTTGGTCATGCTAGTGTCAATCATTGTTGCAATACACGGCCGTCATATAAGTGAAATACCCTTAAGCACGGCGTAAAACACCATTCAATCAATTAAATTTCGGTCCCTTTCTGTAATGTCTCTTTCAAAAATAATCATAAGTTATTTATCATGTTAAATGTTGTTCTCAGATCCCTGTCTGGTTTACCTATGGGTGTGCAGCAATGGCCGCCATGAAGTATGACAGAGCTTCAAAGGCCTTCCATAGATGTGTTACACTCGATTATGATGTAAGAAAATTGATAGTTTCTTGGACTGTGGTACTTGACTTGTGATTCTTTGAATTTATTTCACCATTACGTAACTTACCAAAGTAAAGATTTATCTCCCCTGCCTTCTACTTTGTTTGAAGAGTAGCAATACTGTCTTTACTTAGCACTGGAGGAAAATAAACTTTCCAACGTTATGTAAACACTTCACATCTTGGTTGTGCTACTGACAATTATTGTTTGAATACATCACTGTCATTAAGTGAAATACCCTTTAGCATGGCGTTAAACACCAATCAATCAATCAGTCAATGTTGTAAGTAGATTCTTACATTCAAACTGTGTGAAACAAATCCCCATTGCTTGTGTAATGAGTCATATAGCACTATGAAAGTCGTCGGAAAGTCCCCATGCCGTTGCGACTGGGTAATGGCTGGTTTCATACTTCTGCTTAATAGGCTTCTGATCTTAACAAATGAATACCTATTTTTCATTGAACAAAGTATGCAATTTTGTGTTTTTTTGCAAGACTTGTTTCACATAAGGTCCTTGAGGATTACTGTTGATAAATATGTCGAATCCATTGTTTATCAATGTTTGCACTTTTGTCTATCGCCATCTTTTTACTTGTTATTTTGTTTCCTCAGAATTTTGAAGCTTGGGCGAATCTCTCTACATGCTATGTTAAACTGGGTCAAAAGTAAGTGAACATTTACATCATTGATTGACAGATGTTGAGTCGTGCCCATGGCTTAGTGGTGAGCATATGTCTGCTTACTAATCCTACTTCAATTTAATGTCCATTGATTCTAATGCACGTGTCAACCATCAGGTATATGAGTGAGTCACACAATGTTGCCCTGACAACAGGGGGTGATTTTTACAAGGTTTCCTCCTGATTTTGTACCATATTTAAGCAAGAATTGGATAGAAGGTTGTCATCTAAGTGAATATCCTTGAGTTTAACATTAAGACCCTATCAAGAAAACAAACAAACAAAAACCCAATTGTTGACATGACAGCAGTCAGCAATACCTCTCTTAAGATACACATGGATATCTTTGTACATGAAGGCCTTCTGGCCAAGGGTAGTTTGTTTGAAGAGCAGCAATGTTGTCTTTTCTTAGCACTGGAGGAAGATTAACTTTCCATCAGTATCAAAACACCTCATATTTTATGGTGTGTGTGTAAACTATTGTTTGAATACACCGCCGTTTCATAAGTGAAATACCCTTTATAAGCACGTCGTAAAACATCAATCAATCCATCAATCAATTGTACATGAAGTTTAATCACCATAATTACCTGCAAAAACAATTTGCAAATGATGTATGATTTTTGTGTCTTTAAAGAAAGTGATGATTTACAGTATTTTCGTTTTCTGTAGAGGATAACACTTTCCTGAGTTTGAACAGATTTTAGTTCGGTGAATTTTGCCGATTTGAACCCGTCTGTGAATCAAACCCACAACCCTCAGACTAACCCTAAATCACCTCCAATTTCGTCCATGACAAATCCTAACTTTTTGGTTGCTTTGACAATATTACAGCAACAAATTTATGTTTTCTGACAAATTTTGATGCTTTCTAACTGTAAAAAATCATCTTCTGCCTCTGGGATACAATTTCTCATTCTTTTAAATATCTTGTAAAATGGTAATTTATGGTTAAATTTAGGGGTTATTTAGGGTAAGACAGCAAATCATCAGCTCTAAATGCCAGCCTCCTGGACACCTGACCTTCTCAGGGTCATGGATTCGATTCCAATGGACGGGTTTCAACCTGCAAATTATCTTAATCAGAATCTGTTCAAACTTGGAATTTAACTATCATCACAGAAAGAACGAAAATACTTTACTCACGTAAATATTCACATCAGACCAATAATAAGGAACAATAACACCATTAAGACATAAAAACAATTTAAATATTGTAATTAATAGTTAATTTATTTATTTCTTTTCACAGACCAAGAGCCTTTGCTATTTTACAAGATGCTATCAGATGTAACTATGACAACTGGAGACTCTGGGAAAATGCTTTGCTAGTAAGTGTTGGCCAATAGAAAAGCTTATAATTAAACAGGTGCAAACATAGCCGGCTACACCTCTGTTTAAAATATAAAATTGAAAAGTTAGACCATACACTATAATTTAATGATTGCCATGGGCTTTTCTCAAGAATGATTCCTATTCTTATTCCAGTTTTTCGTTATGACATAATTTCAACACTCACTCATCCTCAGATATTTATGTATTCAAATATTTGTGGGTTTATCTGCTATCAAAAAGACTATTTGTAGGGTTGCTCAGAACTGGACCAATTTTTCATTTGGGTGGTTTCAGACTGTGGTGTATGTCTTATCTAAGGCCGTGGACGTTTAACTGGTTATCTGAAATATATTTTTTGTTGCTTGCTTTGTCTTTACTTAGCACTGAAGGAAAATTAACTTTCCAACAATACTTGTATGTAAATGCTTCACATCTTGGTTGTGCTAATGTCCATTATTGTTGGAATACACCGCCGTCATTTTAGTGACACACCTTTAAGCACAGCGTAAAACACCAATCAATCAATCGATGTACTGTTGACGGGATTGAGTCGTCTGTTGAACATTAGGTTTATGAGTGAGTGACATGGTGTGGCTTCATCAGTCGCTGGGGTGGTTTTTATGAGGTTTCCTTCTGGTTTTCCACCGTAATTAGAACAGTGTGAGGTGGACAATCTGTCGTAATTTAAGTGAAACACCTTTACATACAACGTTAACCAAAATCAAACAAAGAAACAAGCAGACAAATTCCAACGGTTCTAGGACTCCGACTGTGGCTTAGATGTTAGCATGTCTGCTTACTAATCCTACTTTGATGTACTGCTCACTGGTTCAATTCTGTCTGTCGCCATCAGGTGAATGATGGGACTCCAGGATGCACAGGTGTGGTTTTTACAAGTTTTCCTCTCTGTTTTCTACCAAATTTAAGAAAGGAAATTCACAAAGTGTGCAATGGACACTCCAGCGTCATATAAGTGAAAAACTCTTTAGCCAAACTCAAAGCCCCCAAAAAACAAATAAACTGTAATATGACCTTTGACCTTGACCTTTCAGATTGGCCTTGACTGTAAAGAATTTGGTGAAGTCATTCATTCTTATCACAGGCTGTTAGATCTCCGGGACAAATGGACGGATGCTGAAGTATGTATTATTGTTCCATGGACAAAGTCTTGTAAATGCTACTGTGTGTTTGTCCTTCCTGTTGCTATGTAATTTACAAGAGAGTCTAACTAGCCACTAACACATTATAAACTTCAAACTTGAGTAGTGTCAATTACAGTTGGAATGCACCACAACATGTAAGTGAAATGCCCTCGAGCATGGCGCTAAACAGCACTCAGTCAATCTATGGACTTTAAAAACTGTTGTTTTTGACATACTAGATGTATGAGTGAATTGTTTGATTAAATTAACCTTTATATTTTTCGGTTATTCGAACTATTGTATATATAGAGATTATATGTACAGTGTGTGATACGTGACAATGTATCCGCTCAAGTTGTCTCAGGTCTGACTGCAGTATCAATCAAGCTCGAACCAGTAGCGGGTTTTTGACAGGAGGGAGGTCCCTGTTGTCCTGGTATTATCAGAGCTAAGGGGCAACATGAAGTCAAAGTGTTTGTGATGTTCATTGGGCCGGCACCCCTTCGTGTTGGTGAAATAAGTAGGGCTTTAAACCCTGATCAAAGCAACCGTCAGTCATTATAATTGATTTATATTCTATTTAAGGTTTTGGGGATTTTGTCAGCTGTTATTCGAGACAACATTCCTGATGTGAATGGGAGACCAGCTGGTGATCTACGACAAAAAGCTCTGGAATTGTTTGGGAGAGTAGCATCAATGGTACTGTTTTCAAACATTAATTTAATTACAATGCAAGAAAAGGGCTAACAGTCGGGTTTAGTGGTTAGTGTATCAACCTACTTGTCCTAATTCAATGCACCACACTCAGGTTTGAGTCTGTCTGTCGACCACCTGTTATATGAGTGTGTCACATGATACAGCTTGGGCAATCGCTGGGGTGTTTTTCAGCAGGGTTCCTCTTGGTTTATCACTATACTTAATCAAGAAATCGAATGAAATAGTCCATCGGTCATCATATATCTGACATACCTTTGAGTATGTCATTAAATTCCAATCAAACGATTTGGAAAAGAACGAGAAGAGAAACCTGATTAGAATTCTGTCTGAAGCATAAACTATAGAAGTACAGGCCTGTGCTGTAATCTTTTCTGGCAGAACCTTAAATTTCATGAGATAACCTAACATTTGCATTTTCCCCTGGTTTGCTGATTTTTTAAATACAATAAAAATTAATGTGCCTTAGTGAAAAATAAAGAATTTTTTTTTTTTTTTTTTTAAATTGTTTAAAAATATGATCTTCATTGATAATTGGATGGCAAAAATTTTCAAAATCAGTGGCAAAAGGCAAATTTAGACGAAGACAATTTAGGAAACTTGTAAATAGGTCCTCCTAAATTAAGTTGGCATAACCATTGAGAGACCCCGTTCTGTCTGTTCTCCCCAATAGCACAGCCCTGGAAGTACATGTATTAATACTTATAAATAACCTATGGCACTGTATGTTGTCTATCACTAGGGTATCACTAGCGGAGAGATTTGGGAATCATATGCTGATTTGACACAACCAGACGAGAATCAGGAGGCAAAAGAAAAGGTAAGAAAACATTGGTCTTTTATGGTATTTATGGATATTTTGTATTGTGGTGTGCCATGTGTATGTATGTTAACTTTTCTTGGATATTAATTTAGCCCTCCACCAGTATTAGCTTAAGGACATACCTAAATCCCCCCCATATTGGTCCATACAATTACTATTTTAGAAGCTATTTAAAAGACTTGGAAATTGTGTCTGAGAGGCAGAAGATGCATTTTTCAGTTAGAAAGCATCAACATTTGTCAGAAAACATAAATTTGTTCCATGACATGATGTAATATTGTTACAACAACAAAACAAGTTCAAATTTTTCATGGACGAAATTGGCAGTGATTTAGGGTAGTCTAAAAAATAAATAAATAAATTTGTAAAAGAAGTTTGTAATTTATTACATATTTTTGTTTTTGTAGTGCCTGCAGTATTTGAAGAAAGCTCACCAGTTTCATGTCCAAGAAGATAACTGGGAGAAAGATGTAAAGAAATGTTTGAAAAATGGAAAATTATCCCTGAAATTGGCAGAGGGTAAGATATTTTATTGGAAGTCAAGTTGGGATCACAGAAAATCTTTAGCAAGCTGTGGGATGCTCACCTGTAGCAAAATAGGATTTTGGCTTTTATTGAAATTGGATTATTATAAACATAAATAAGTCAGCTGTGTTAGGACACAATTTTTCAGCTTCTTTATTTCTTGTTTTCTCAGAAAACATTAGGGGTGTTCTGCTCTGGGATAAAATATATTATTGTGAAACCGGTTCAAAACCTATTAATGTTACAAACCTAACTACTGTTTGTCTTGCAGCAGTTTTAGGAGAATTATCTGCTTAGTCTGTTGGAAACTCGATGACTAAGAGTCTTATCGAATAAAAGTGAAAAAAATCTTTCTCAACCATATATACACGTACTTACATTGTTTACAGTGTTCGTCTAAATTTGCATTTTGCCTCTGATTTAGACAAATTTTGTCAATCTGATCATCAATGAAATTTGTAATTTTGATTTATACATTATCTCACTTTTCACAGGACCGATTTGATGGTTCTTCCGAAAAAGATTACAGCACAGGCTTTTAGTATAGGTTAAAATTGTTTAAAAAAATTTAATATTATTTTTTTCAGCCTATTCTGCTTGTATTGACCAAGTTCCTGTGGCCCAGAGGCTGTCTCTTGTATCCTCCGCTAAGCTTATGTTACGGAATTGTGCCACCAAAATAAAGGTATGAGACTGTGAAATGAGACCCTTCTATATACCTGGCAGGATGTATTACTAGATGGGTTATGTGTCTTGCTCTCACTTAGTTTGAGGTCTCTACGTGGGAAAATTGCCAGTGGTTTCCCTCAATTACTTGAGCCAGTTGGGTTGGTTTGCTCCAATGACTTCATTCAGTAGGGTTTGTCTCCTCCAAATACATGACCCAGTCAACATGGCATACAAGGTGATTGGGTGGGTGAGTGGCATTCAATGTATGTGTGCTGTCAAATATATCTTCCCATTGCAAGGGCCAGAACATGCAAGACAAGACGTCCACATTACTATTACTTGCTGCAATTCGAGGTGAAAACATGGCAAAAATTTTATTGGACTATTGCAGAAACAAGCAGTTAATCAGAAAGAAGGCTTGTGGGCAAGAAGATTTTTCTCTCTTCATTTTTTTCAAAATATATGTACCGTATATCAGAAAATGTAAGAGAACTAAATAATGTCTTAATGTTGCAAATTGAAAGTTTATTTATCTGTTTTTATTTTTTAGCAACAACAAATCCCGATGCCAGAAGAATTGAGAGAACTTTACCAAACATTGGAAGAAAAAACAGAGAAATTTGTACAGTTACAAAATCAACTGAAAGGATCATGATATATGAGGATTATTTTAAAGTGCACAGATCTTGGATGAATATAAATGATTGCCTGTTTCTCTTCTGAAAATTAGAGTGATCAGTGAAAATTTTAAATAAACTGGGAAGATAAAGCCTGCATGTACATGTACATACTGTAATAAACAGTAATATTAAGGACATGATACATAGTGAGGTCTTATCATCAGGGCTTGAAAAAATATGGAACTTGGGAACTACATTCTTGATCACCCTTTTCTTTGCCAGTCAACGTATGTACAATCAGCAACTTAGAGTTTTTTGTTTTTTTTCATCAAAAAGATTTCTCGAACATTTTCAGTTGTATAAAAGCGTAATCTTCTATAAAATCGTTTTTTCAAAGTGAAAATATCTACAGAGCAGTGTTCTAAGAAGGCCTAGCTGTCTCCTCTTGTTATAAGCGTCTGTTTCTTGGAAATTCCCTTTAAAATGAATTGTGCATCCTCACCCCCCTGTGGTGGAGAGGGGACACTCTGGTGATCTCCGAGCCAAGAGGCTACTTTCTAAGTTAGGCATCAAATCGCCAGCAGTACATGCCAGCCACCTAGACCACTCAGCCACCCGGCATTCTAGTCTGAGGGTCGTCAGTTCGATTCTGGGACAGGTTTCAACCTGCACAATTTTCCAAACTAGAATCTGACAATCTAAGAAAGTGTTATCTCAAAATAATGAAATACTGACTAGCAGATTGTCTGTATTTTACAACAGTGATTGTGCGAAATGAGCGGGCTTTAAAGATTATTACATGTACCTTAAGTCAAGCTAGGATGGATTAACAAGGGGACAGAAGAGACATTTACACCTGGCCACGGATATTGAGGGGCTGTCTCAATTAAATAAATTACAATTTCCTTGTCTCTTATATAAGAGTGTTCAATATTTCTTTATATCGGATTCAGGATACTAGTATACAATAAATCACCTCAAATTTCGTGCATAAACTTATTACATTGAAATTTGTAAGAGTAAGAAGTTGTGTTGGTTTTCTCATATCAGGATTTCCCAGAATACACAAATGTGTTTGTTGAGAATGTATCTCTTCTTTCACAACTTTCAAAAAGGTAACAATCATTTATAAACAAATTTTCAGGTGATTTACCCTATCTTCTGTCCAGATTTTTATAATACTTTACATGATTTTTACACATAAATAAGGGTTGTGTGTCGTGACATGTAATAAAGGTGCATTGTGACTACATGTAAGGTCAGAGTCATTTAATGTACGTCTCTCTCTGTATTATTATTAACTTTTTCATTCATATTCAAAATTTTGCCAGATGCATTTTTTTTAAGGCAGTATGATTTAAAACGGTTGTGTTTTGAAAAGGCCTAAATTACAGTGCATCTGAAACATAGAAAAATACGTCCATTGTCTTTAAATATCCTTTAATGGCCCTGTCACAACTTTACGATGTAGCCAGCGTATGCCGACGTACGGAAATTTCTCTAAAACGATAAACTATCAATATTTTTCTCAATTTTGGGTGTAGGCCTATATATAGCGTATTCATAACGAGATGGACGTATACATACCGTAATAGTAACAATTATAAGGTTTCGATAACTTGCATCATGGAGCTAAAATACAGTTTACCTAATGCCTAATTAGTATATATCTATTCCATTTAAATAAATTAAAATGAACGTGAAAAATAATGTTAAACAATATTAACTTTGTGTTACCTACATTTATTTAATATACTTTAAAAATTATATTTTATTTATCATTCTGGGCTTATGTCCGCTATTTAAATAGGGGCTCTTCGCTCATGTCCTATTGGGTTCATGTCCTATTGAGCTTTAAGTTCTCCTGGGCTCATGTCTCATGTCCTACACCCGTCCGGAACACGTCAAAGAGTCTTCGTACGCCAATATGCGTTGGAGATAAGTTCGACATAGGTTCAAAGCACGTTACTCATAGGTTAGAAATAAGGTTTGGGTACCCAGTACACTAGACATTATCTCGATGTATGTCGACTTTTAAATATCTTACAAGTAATGTGTGTCAACGATCGCACAATTTACCTACAACCGCGTATGCGGGACGTATGAGCCATACGCTGGCATACGTCTAAAATTTTGTGCATGCACTATTTGGGCGACGATCTCGCCGTACTACTACGTATATCAGCCTGTCTCAGCTTCTACAAAACTTACCCATAATTTATATTGGACGTACGCCAGCATATTCGCCAAAATTTTCAAATGTCGACATACGCTAGCTGATTTGACTGGTAACGACCACACGCCACCATTTCACTCTTATATCAAACAAGTTTGATCCCTTGCGATTATTCGCCCACAGTGTCTTGCGGCGTTGCATTTGATTAAAACCGTCGCCGTCTTACCTCCATGACTTGCCTTTAGACCGCATAGATTGAATGCGCAAATTTAATTATTCTTAAATAAAAAAAATGGTTAAAGTTTTTATGAAATTTATACATTTTAAGCAACATTTTCTGAATAACAGTGTCTAAGTGTAGAGCTTCGCCTCATGACTTCCTGGGAAGATAATTATGGCGCGGGTTTATCTCAAAGTTGAAGTCTGTGTGAGGGGGGGGGGGGGGGGGGGGGGCG
>JAVFBX010209612.1:0-12031 GCA_034783855.1 Mopalia kennerleyi
GTTCCTAACTTTGTCTAACCATGAAAAATACAGAAACTCGCCGATTTTTGTTTAGGAGCCAAAATTAGGTCACCCCAGGGTTAGGGGGCCTTTAACTATTACCTAATACCGGAGTCAACTTTAAGATGAACTTAATAGAAAGACGAATTCTAAAGTTCAGTATGTACTTAGCAGTAAGGATAGGATTAGGTTTAAGGATTCTGTAATACCGGAGTCAACTTTAAGATGAACCTAATAGAAAGTCGAGTTCTATGGTTTAGTATGGACTAATGAGTAAGGTTAGGATTAGTTTTAGGGATTACCCAATACCGGAGTTAACTTTAAGATGAACTTAAAAGTAAGACATGTAAGTAACACAAGTAAGTATGGACTTTATTCGTTTTAAGGATTAACTAATAAATGAACTTAAGAGTAAGTTTGGAGTATGTCTGGAACTAATATAACAAAATGAAAGCATGTCAAACAGTGCAAATTTATACGTATAATGTTTATTGTGTCTTTTCCCTTGCAATGGGACAGACTGCCGCGCGATATATTAAAATATCCTCTCTATGCCGCTGGGGTAAATGTGACTTACATGTTGTAAGCATTATTCTCCAAGTATAGCTAAATCTTTCACAAACTATACCATGTTACATGTATGCATTATGTATACGTTACAATTTTATCACGGGCTATTATAAATCTGATAGACTTTATTCAAGTTTATACAATTGACAGGAACACACTATATGCTAGACACGTTTATTTTGTTTATAAAAATAAACATAGCCCTGGTTTCCATGACGATGGCATGCTTTTGTGGCTTGAGACGTTATTTCCAGGAATCCCAGAAGACGAACAGTTTCATTTTGTGAGAAATATAAAATGTGACGTTGAAGGTGTTGTTGTGTATTCGAGCTGCTGACTGACCCTTTACACGACGGACAAGTTTGAGTGTTTACTAACTGCTAAGGTAAGGCAATACATCACAACTGATATCCAACATTTTTGTCATATAGGGAAAATACTATTTCAGATTCTCAATTGGTTGGGATATAGTGAACACTTTATCGAGACTAAGGTGAAAACTTACTCGTTGTTACCCTTTGCGCCGGCATGTCGATTTAGTCTGTTTGTCCTCTAGATCAGACATAGGCAGGTGAATAAAAAGAGAAAGTTGAGTTAGTATGTAACCCTCATCCTCAGTATTTAAGGTTGGATATAAACTGTTCGAATCTGATGAGCACATATCGTTAATTGTTTCATTGGTCAGGATTGTGACCTGCATATAGCTTATCCAATACATTGTTGGCATATCAGACATATTTTAAAAAAAATGAGTTTGTATTTTTGAGTTGGGACCTCTACTTTTCTTAAACTAAACCTAAACGTACCGTTCTCAAGCACACGACTTAAGAATTACGTCCGTTTTCAACATGAGTCAACGGCTAAACTTGAATGCTTAGTTCTGAGTTGTGACTTATCTTACACCTAATACTAAACTAATCGCTGTGCCCATACCATCTTAGTTACATATGTAACTTGAACTTTTAATCGGTTATGACATAGCTCATAGTATTCATACAATAATTGACACTAGCACAACCAAGATATGTAGTTTTTCCAAACTGTTGGAAAGTTAATTTTCTTCCAGTGCTAAGTAAAGACAGCATTGCTACTCTTCAAACGCACATCCCTTAGCTAGATGGCTGTAATAAAACAGTTTCTCATTGGCTAATATATCCCCATCTACTCACACAGGTGTCTTAACTTTATACAACTTACATGGTTTATTTTGTCTTAATTCATTGTCACGTCATAAGCCATATATATAGGGGATCTCTAATAAGTGTCACGGAGTTATCAAATTTATCCGGGTCACGAATTTGATATTCTATTTATCCCGTGAATGCATTTTAGTAGCAATTTTACTCAGAAATCAATATATATTTTCGCTTTGCTGTCGAGAGAGAAACGAGATGCGCACATTGGTACAAAAATCATCTGGTTCAATGTAAAGCATCAATCAGAAACCATTAAAATGACATTTGGTACGTCCAAAGACATGAAACTGTGTCGTCTCGAGTGTTGAAGTCTTTCAGTACATCTACAGAAAACAGTGCTGGCTGAAATGTAATATTTATTTACATGAAATTCAAATATGATAGAAAAAGAACAAAACCATAGTTTGAATTCGAGTCAATGTCTGACAATTATTTCCGACCAATTAACAAGACATTACAGAGACACTTGAACAGCATGTTGGAACATTCTTCGATACTTTCCCCTTGAGTACAACGTTAAACCCCAATCAAACAAGCAAATCGATACTTTCCGCACTGGTACAGTTATCTCGGAGGTGAATGGAAGCAATAATATTACACGGATTTGTAGTAAAAAAACACACTCCAAACAAGCCTTTTGTTCGAGTAAAATCTCATTTTAACAAAACACTGTTCCTGTTTATGTATGACTTGTTGCAAATAATTCAAATTCCGTCGGCTGTAAGTATACTTATAATGATGTAGCTCCAATGACGTCATTATATCAACACCAAAATAGCCTTCAAAGATAAACTATAAACACGTGGATAACAAAGTCATACGAAGAAAGTAAATCCATGGGAGTTACCTCTGTTTCTTTATCCGTTTGACCAGAGAACTGTTAATTAACCATGAACAAATTAGGAACTCAGGGATATATGGAACACACACACAGTATTTGTAAGCCACGACGGACATCTACATTTTAGCGCGAGTATAGCCAACAGCATGGGAACAGAGAAAGCTCTAACAGTGGAGAGGGGTGTAGCCGCTGACCTATATATAGGTCAATGGGTGTAGCTCATGAATATTCAGTATCGCAACGCCCGCCATTGAAATTAGCTCTCCATCAGAGATTATTTATGGAACGGAAATGGCCGAGGCTGTTTAGACATGACTTGAATAGTTCCAAACACATCGCATTGTGTCGTGACCCCTGACTTATATTAAGACGTTATCTAGGTCAGCGGACTGGTCTTGACGAGCGTTGCACTCTTTCAGCATGAAAGTTGGAATGGATATAAAGACAGATGGAAGAATAGAGAAGCGTAAAATTTCTGGTTATAAATTAGATGATGATTTTACTACACAAACACTTCGGCAGATGCCAAAGGTTCATTTATAGTGTATTTGATGCGATCGCCAAACTGTATGCCAGCCATGGTCGTTTCGAACAGTACAGGCGCCATTTGTAAGCTGTAAAATAAAATATCCCGTGTAAGTTGTAGCTTTTCATTGGTTGAATTGTATCAATGAACAGGAAGTGACCAATCAGAGCGTGGGAAAGCTGTATCTAACGTGTGGAGATATGAAACAAATAACTCATGACTGTATTAAACTGACATTGACTTATTTATGGGATAATATTATTTATTTTGGCCTAAATCAATATTTTCTATTTTCTATATTTTATATCTTCATTGGAGATAGTTGCACTGTGCAAGAGATTCGATTATTTAATTGACATGTATTGTTAAATCTTTTTCAAACAATAACGTGTTATTTATTAGATGTACATTATTATTTACTGACGATATAGTGCAGGACTGTTAGATTTTATTCCCGCCTATACAATGGATCTCAAAACACTATGGATAGCAAAGGTACCATCATTCAAGTGCTAAGCTACACTCCAGCTGTTCTTATAACAGTCTTAACACTATCGTGTGTAAACATTAAACCCAGTGATTTGTCAACATATCTTTTAAAGAGCTATAACATCTTAACATCCAACTATAGTTATACAACCCTACGTTATCGTTAGCTATCGTAAAACAAACCTGCTAGTCTTTTATTATTCAGAATTATATGCTTTCTCTTGATCAGGCAATCACTCGCTATGGAACATAGGTAAATCTTTCTCCACATTTTCAACAAAGGGCTATAGAGTTGTCTGTCTCGGCAGGTAATGACAGTGCGAAATGCTGTAAATAGTGCAATGACTGTACACGGGCTTTCCCCATTGCTATTCAAATACCGTGACGTGTTTATTATGTTTCAGTTAAAGATTTTACTACAGCATGCAAGAAACATTTGCATATCGTATAGTGGTTTATAATGGTGTTGCTCACATGGTTTCGTTACATTCCTCTTTTATAATTTTTTTGGTCAAACTGTATGTAGTCAGACATTTTACACGTTAAACATGATCTTATTTATCGCACAGTAGCCTCATTAAAATGTGTAAATGCGAATCAAATATTGGTTGTCAAAACGCCATTTTGCTCTATACCGCCGTGATTCCGAGCATGGAATTGTCAAAGAAGGGCCGGTAACTCAGTCTCTTAGTTTTGTTACTATAACTAAAAGGCATGTTTAAATTACGTATTGGTTAGAAAGGGATGTATATTGCATTACGCCGAAAGGCCTACTAACTATAATTGTAATCGCTCTGTACCCAAATCCTATGCAGGGCGATAACACGATATCGGGCGTTTAAACTCTGTTGATAAATATGACCCTCATGTCAGTTGTCTAATATCTCATTTAAAGTTTCTTCTTAGTTGATGTACATTTTAGAATATTGTTTTGCTTTTTGACACAACTGGTTTTTATCTTGAAACGACAGATAATACTGTAGCTGCCATCAGTATGAATATTCCGAAAATGAAACACCCGCTCTGTCTGATAGAGAATAAAGACGGCGGTTTCAAGATCAACGAGGAGACAGTTCGTGTGATATCTCAGATTACCTCCCCTATCATAGTGGTGGCCATCGTCGGACCATACAGAACCGGCAAGTCCTATCTCATTAACAGGCTGATGGACAGAAATGATGGTAAGTATGTATTTGATTGATTCATTGATTGAATGGTGTTTTACGCCCCGCTTAAGGGTATTTGACTTGTCTGACGGAGGTGTACTCCAACAATAATGGATACCAGCACAACCAAGATGTGAAGCGTTTCCATAATGTCGGGCAGTTAATTTTCCTCCAGTGCTTAGTAAAGACAGTACTGATACTCTTTAAACAAACTACCCCCTTAGCCAGTGGGCTAGTAAATATTTGAATGTGAGCTGCATGTGACTGGTTATTCGGATAGCCCACTGGTCAGTTTCTAGCATTATATCTAAGCTAAGTGAGCTATATGTAATAGCGAGCGCGTGCCTGTTTGTGAGAGACATAATGTATTTGTTTAATTGCTGTATCCATTTAAGGCAGAATGCCTTTTCACTGAAGTGTGAAGTTCGGTTTTGTATATCTAAGTAAATATTCATTTAACATTATGCAACATGGTCGAGGGGTCTAGTTGGGCGGCATTTACTGCTACTCTGAGAATCGTGGTTATATTGCAGACGGGGTTCAACCTGCTAAATTTTTCTGTACTAGAATCTGTTCAAACAAAGAAAGCGTAATCCCAAAATAACGAAAATACTGTTAATCTTCATTTTCTGACAGACAGAAAAATCATTAATCGCTTTCATCCTTGGGCGCTGTGCCCCTCTCCTATCAGAAGGGTAATAAATATCCCCTACCTAGGTTCTAATTCAATACCGTTTTTTTTTCTTCAGAGAGCCAGTTGGGTGAGCGATCTGGGTGACCGGCATCTACTGCTGACGATTCGGTGTCTAGCACTGAAGGTCGTGAGTTCGATTTCCGCACGAGGTTCAACCTGCTCAATTGTGTGAATTAGAGTCTGTTCAAACTTAGAAAATGTAATACCTAAATAACAAAAAAACAGCATGTAACATTGTTTGGCTAGCTTGGTCTTTTTGTAGAATAGCTATTCCATAATACATCTAACTGGAGTGTTGTTTTTTCTTTCTTTGTCCCTCACTAAGGGTTTTCTTTAGGGAGCGGAATCCAATCACACACCAAAGGCATCTGGATTTGGTGCCGTCCACACCCCTTCAACAGCGACCAAACTTTGATTCTCCTCGATACAGAGGGGTCAGGTGACGTCGAAAAGGTAGGTTTACAGAAAGTTGACTCCAGTGAAAATACTAGTTTTGGAAAAGTGTTATCAGAGTTATACTGTTGTGATTAGATATAATATATCATACTGTAATAAAAATACAACATACAAATACTGATTGTTTGAAAATGGAACATCACGATGGACATCGGCATGATAGATCATCATGCTCCAAGCGGTTCTTCTTTCGGTGTATACTTTCCAGTGTTTGTGGTAAGTTGTGTTTAGGGTTAACTAAATGTATGACATAAAGCCAGCCTTTGCTTTACAAGATAATAATTACATGTGATCGGGTAAACGTCTATTTCACTGGACAACGCTCTTATTTGAGCGAATAGGAGACAACTGTGATGAGAAAAATAATTATTCTCAATATCCCACGCTCCAGCGAAGAACTTTTCTATTGCTGAACGACATCGATATAAATCATGGGCAGTCATGTTACACGTTTTCGACCAATAAGAACAAAATGATGTGTCAAAAGATATTACAATTCAGTTTCTTTCTTCGCGGTTTTTATAGACTGCTATCAGTAGTCTTAATTTGTGGATATTTTGTATTCATATAGGGCAGCAACACGAATGATAGTAACCTGTTTGCGCTGGCCACTCTTCTCAGCCGTAGTCTGGTATACAACAACATGGGTACCTTAAATAATGACGCCATTGACAAGCTGCAGTATCCTTTATGGTTATACCAATGTTAATTTCACCCACACCTTTACATAATTAACCCGGAGGCTGTATGCCGGGTTGTTGCCTAGTGATGCAACCAACCAACAAAACAACCAACCATCTATCCTACCAAGCAGCCATTCAGGCAACCAACCAACCAACCAACCAACCAACCATCTAACCATCTAACCATCTAACCATTGAACCAAACAACCAACCAACCAACAAACAAACCATCCATCTATCCAACCAACAAACCAGCCAACAACCAACCAACCATCTATCCTACCAACCAACCATTCAGGCAACCAACCAACCAATCAACCAACCACCACCCAACCAACCAACCGTCTAACCATCTAACCATTGAACCAAACAACCAACAAACCAACACACAAATCATCCTTTTAACCAACCAACAAACCAGCCAACAACCAACCAACCAACCATCTAACCTACCAACTAACCATTCAGCCAACCATTCAGCCAACCAACCACCCAACCAACCAACCATCTAACCATCTAACCATTCAACAAGCAAACCATCTATCTAACCAACCAACCAACCAAACACAACCAACCAACAACCAATCAACCAGTGAACCTATTTTCTGTTATTGCATACTTTTATAATACTTATGACTGTGTGTTTTTTGAAAACGATAATTATAGAATAAATTCACGGATTAACTTACAACTTGGTGTGAAACTTCATCCTCTTAAAACGACAGCTGGGATTGAATGTAATCAAATAGCGCAAAACAACATGGTCGCCATTGCATCATCAGGAGTATGTGTTGTAAACATGATAATTGGGGAATAAATTCACAGAATTACGTAAAACTTGTACTGTATTTTCCTCACATTAAGACAAATGCACGGATCAACGTGCATGCAATATACACATCTCCCATTAATACTACGGATGAGATATCCATGTGACCAAATTCTGGAAAACAAAATGGCCACCATTGCATAGTTTTAAAGGACGCAGTCATATGTTTTATGCACATGATACATGTAGCTTTAGCACAAATTCACAAATTAACTTAAAATTTACGAAAGATACAATTGAATTACACCAAAGTACACAAAAAGAAATTGGCATAATTTTGCAATATGCACACCTATGTGCTGTGAACATGAGAGTTCAAGAACAAATTCACCGAACTGTACTGAAGCCTCGTCTTGTTTAGATGACAAACTGGTATGGATCACCAAATTCCATAAAACAAAATGGCTACCATTCTAATATTTGCGTCTGCATGTGGTTTGAAAACAAAACTAGAGAACGAACTAATTCATGGACTAATTTCAAACTGTGATGCTTTTTCCTGTGAAGAAAAAGATGGGATTACATTTGACCTTATTCTGAAAAACAATATGGAAATTATTCGAACTAAGATGTTTGCTTCAAATTTCGCTTTTTCTGTTAATACCCCAGATGTGGTTGTATTTCATCAAGCATCAAAACAGATATAGCTGAAATTGCATACTTGCGTGTTTGACCTCTCGGCCCCCTGGCGGATGCTCACGTCACGTGATGCTAATCCCGCCAAAATACCGTGGTATTTTTCCTCTTCACCCTAGTAAAGAGGTCGTAATTAAAACTGGTTTAGATATATTTTAAAAAATTTATTAGCCCTGACTAACTCGGTCGATTTCCAGGTCGTTTATCGCCATACACAGGGGTAAGAAATTAAAGAAACTTGTTTCTTCTGCATCTAGTGGTAAGCCCTGTCTATAGGGGTGAGAAGTTTTTACATATTATCGAGACTTTGTTCGGAAGTATTCAACTTACATACAACGTCTATACAATTTACCTAGAATTTCCGGCCCAGTCACAAAAGAGGTACCTAGTGGCGCCATGGGGTGTCACTGGGGAGAGGAATTAAACCAGTGGGATACAGACTTCCGGTTCCATCCCCCTATCCGACATTACCTACCCCAAGCTTTATTTGTCAGTCAGCTCATAGGCAGTGGCCTGAGACTCCATAGAGTCTTCAATTGTCGGTTAGACGTGTCCCCCCACTAGGGGCCACGTCACATCCGTCAACTTCCGGATGCTCATTTCATGACTCCACTTCCGGTTCCGGGATATCAAATTCCGGGTCAGAGGTCTCACTTGATTCCACCAATCACACAAGTCACCTCTACCCAACTTCCGGTTCCAGGATATGTACTTCCAGTTCCGGGGCCTGTACCTCCGGTTTCGAGATCGGAACTTCCGGTTTCGCTAATAAGGCAGTTTCCGGTTGGACAAGTACCTGATATCAACTAGTACAGGTATGGGGTACTACAGATTTGTGACATTGCCCCACTCCCGCCAGGGCCCCAGTCTGGAGGCGGGGGTTCCCAATTCCGGTTCCAGGGACTATTGGGATAGACACCTCTCACCAGGTCAGCACCCGATTGATTCGGTTCCGGTTCCGGTCTCTTGCACTCAAGACTCATCAGCCCTCGGGCACTTATCAGAGATCTGCAGGACCTTCTAGGGCTGGCGTTACGTCATCACGAATATCTATGGTCACATCCTCCGCTGCTCCCTCGCCCGGAGCTGGACCGTCAGCTGACGGGGATGTTAGAGTCCAGTTATACCACTTGTCCTCATTGGTGCTGTCTATTGTGAACTGCTGGAATACACCGGGGAGACTGCCCCAACAGACTACCCTTCCGTCTTCCGACTTGGAATGGTTCCTACTCGCCATCAGGTCAATCCCAAGGAGGATTGGCAGGCAGGAACATCCGGTCCAGTGGCCCTGTATCCGGGAGACATCTCAGCGTCAGTCATGATGACGACGACGGCTCGTGCTGACTAGGACATCATGGCCATAGTCGTCTTTACGCCTCCATGCTCCTAAAAAAGAGAAACAGACATAGGCGCACGGACAGCCAGGCGTTACGCCGACGTACTCACCATACAGTATAAGGAGAACTCTGCAGACGCAGTCAGAAACACCAGCGGCTTCCTTTTGTTTTTAACGGCGTAGTTTCCGTTTGGCCGACGCTATATCTAGGGCCAGGCAGGACCTTTTCTCTGAGGAGTAGAACTACCTGGGCGGGGAAGCGCAGGGAACCCACTGCGCCAGCAGAATCTCTAGCTAAACCTCGTTAACCACCCTCACTTGACGGGCATAGTGGTGTCCGCCTTAGTCAGTTCCGGCCCCAGTCCAAGATTACTTGCAAAGGCGCCAAGACGTCCGGGGCGGCAAATCACGAAAGTGATGGGGCGGGCCATGTAAATGTTTCGCCTGCATGGCAGCCGAATCGGTCTTTCCGGTACTGCCAAAATCTAGTCCTCCAGTAGGAAGTAGAGTGTCAGAATTTCGGCAGAATTGGCCGCTAATCAGGGCGGACCAGTGGGTAATTTAAACTCTACGTTTCGGCCACAGGATGGATCTATTACCTATCCACCATTGACGGCTAGGACCAAGCCTTCTCGCATTCCAGTCCCACACAGCCAGCTCTACCAGATTTTAGTGGCTGCCCAGGGCCTAGTAACCAGGCTGCGATCAGCGATCTAGCTTGGATTCCAAGCTACGAGACCAGGTCAGAAAGGACGCCTCCACAGATCTGAACCTTAGGGGGGAGAAAAACAGTACCCTTAAAAGTAGCTGACGCCGCGTATCTATATTAACCCACGTTGGTTCCTACAGCCGACCAACGGGCTGACAAGGGGGCCTCTGGCTCCATTTGTGCCGAACCCTCTCCTAATTACCGACGCTTCGCTGCAGGGCTGGGTCGCCACCTGCAATCTAGTTCAGCGTCAGGTTTTGGCCTCGATATCACCAAGTGGCACAGCTATATGTGTTTGAGTTCGAGGCAGTCACCAGAGCGGCGACAACGTTTCTCCCAGAACTACAGTCGTCACGGCTATGAAAGCCTCCGACATCG
Organism: Mopalia kennerleyi; assembly: GCA_034783855.1. Classification (NCBI taxonomy): domain Eukaryota; kingdom Metazoa; phylum Mollusca; class Polyplacophora; order Chitonida; family Mopaliidae; genus Mopalia; species Mopalia kennerleyi. The sequence continues at coordinate 10,510 of JAVFBX010209612.1, forward strand.
TTATGGCTGTAGCCTTCTTAACAAGCAGGGGGGAACCCCCAGCTGTTGCACGGGCTGTGGTACAATTGCAGCTTATATTGGGCTTACAACTTTGTGACCAGAGCATTGTACCGGATCATCTTTCTGTTCTGACCGATTGTATGGCCAGCCGCAACCAAATCCTTCCAACAGAATGGCAGTTGCAACCGGATGTCGCCCACCAAATGTCAATAATTTGGGACACCCCACTGCTGGACTTATGTGCATTTAGGTGCAACCACCAGCCCAAGGCCTACATGTCACTGGGCTTTGACCCAGGTGCATTGGCAGTGGTCTCATTGCCACATCACTGCCTAATCTACCTCGTCGTTCTTGTGGGACCGTGTCAACCATGGTGCTCGGTTCTACTACATCCTCTCACAGACGTTCTGGAGGATCTTCCTAGTCGGGTATTTTGCTACGGCAGTCAGGCATAAGCATTTACCCCCAACAGCTTCAGAGGCTGCGGCCGTTACGCCTGCCAATGTCCCAGGATGTCCTATCTAAGGCAGGCCTTTATAGGGAGGCAGCAGGCGGTTTGGTGGCCTCCACCAGTCGATCCACTTCAGCGTTGTATGAATCTAGGTGGAGGCGTTTTTTGCGTGTGGTGCACACACCATACGATCGCTCCTTGCAGGGCTTCTATCAGCCGGTTCCGGGATTACTGTCCCGGCCTTGTCCGGTTACTCTCGCCGGGGCTGGAGACAGAATGTTTGATGTGCCCAGTCAAGGCACTGGCCTTTTACCTGTCAGAGACGGAACCAATCAGGCCGGTAAGCGCCATTTGTTTATTCTGTTTAGCCCTATGCTCAAGCAGGATATATCTAACTACCATTTCTCATGGAAATGGGAAATTAATTATGTAATTATGTCTTAAATTTATATAACCCACCAATTGTCATAAAACTCCATTGATCGCATGATATAAGCTTTTCAAAACAACTTCTTTTTTGAAATCTTCATTTTACCTTTATTTTTAGTTGATATATACAGGTAGATATTGAGAGGGTTATCCGTTAAGATAGCCCTGTTCGATGTTGAGTGAGCGGCTAGGTGTGTTTGTCGATCGGGCTCCCCACGGCTTGAGATCCGGCATTCACACAACCATTTAGCCAGCGAAAAATAAATACACGTAAAGTTGACGGAAATATAAGTTGAGTTGCTGTTAATTAATCACATAACAAAGTGATTGTTATTTTCTCTCTCTTGCTCTTCATTTTGTATTCCTAAAATAACTTTAGAGGAATTCAAGGAATTAAAACCAGTTGAATTATTAATGTTAATACCAGAACAACACGAAATATTTATTTTGTCGATTGAAAACTCGTTAACATCCGTTAGTACAAAATAATAGTGCAACAGAAAAATGGACAGAAGGATGGCCAGGCGTTAAAAGACAAACAGGAAGAGTGCGTGGTAACACATCTCTCATTATCACTCGGTATAAAACACTTTGTGCTAATGATAAAAATATGTAGCAAATAGCGATAAAAACTGGGTATTT
>JAVFBX010209623.1:0-12031 GCA_034783855.1 Mopalia kennerleyi
TGAAGTGGACAATCCGTCGTCATATAAGTGAAATACCCTTGAGCACGACGTTAAACCCCAATCAAACAAACAAACAAACCAATCCAGTTGACCATCGATAATATATGTAAATATGCATGGTAACCAACCTATTAACAGTCCACCCCTTGCAATTGCAAAATGAATTTAGTTCATCATTTTTTTATTCCGAAGCCACACATGTCTGACTTGTTAATACACTGTATAAAATTGTCAAGGATACAATGGTGACAAAATTCCCCTTTTCGCATAATTCCTTAGAAGCTGTCTGGCTGGGTACTATAGTTTGACATGTCTTATATTACTATGGTTACCATACATTCATCACATATCTATATGGCATCGTATGGATTAACTAAACACTCATTTTTTGTTGTTTTTGCATTTAACAGGTTTCATGAGCACAGGAGAAGGTGACACTTCCGGAAACTACGCCATTTTGGATCAGATGGCTGCCATGCATTGGCTGAGAGAAAATATACAAAGTTTTGGCGGTGACCCAAATCGTGTAACCTTATTTGGGCATGGCTATGGAGCGGCGCTGGTGAATATCCTGCTAGTGTCTCCGGTCACAAAAGGTAAGCATTGTTCTTCAATGCTTATAGCCCTTATACTAATCTGATTTAGTGCGCATATAGTTTCTTAATATAAGTTATTTATTTGTCAATGTATCTGAAATTTATTTTAATTTAGTCGACTTGGAGTTGATCATATTTACTTTTCCATACAAAATTCCACGCTCATACATGTGTTTGGTTATGTTCTATTTATTTATGTTCGTTTCAAATAGGATTCCCCAATTAACTATCAAATTAACTTGAATAGTTTTTTGTATGAATATGTATACTGTTCTTGGATATGTTTCCAGGTGTCAAAGGTCAACCTTACCTATTCTGTTCTGAATGTGTATATGTGATTACAAAATAACAGTAATATGCAGAAATGTTCAATTGTATAAGTGTCAGACAAAAATGTGGATAATTACGTACATAGTTTTTCGCAAATTATTAAACAGCATAACCTATGTTTGTTATTTATTTTTTTTAACATTTTACAGAATACAGGAAACAGCGTAAGGCTTGGGTATCAGATGTTGTTATCCCCCCCTTGTTAACCCTTTGATTTGCACCAAAAGCACTCTGCCCCCCCCACGATTAACCCTTTACCCTCACACATTCCTGGCGGTGGGCACATTGAGCTTGTCCCCTCACCCCACACCCTCTGCACTGTTTCTGCTGACTGCTTGGTAAATCTGTTCGACCCATTCACAACTTCGTACGAAATTAAAATAACGAAAAATATATGCCATAAGATAAATTGGTAAACGTTGAACCCTTTCCGGATGCAGTGTCGCTGTTCTCCCGTGGGAATATCCCTCCACGTTGATCAATCTGTAAAATTCATTTATTTTAAGAAGAATCTCTTTGAAATTAACAGCATTGCAGAAAAAGGGCCTTTATGTTTCACTCTATGTCAACCTGAATCCTGTAAACAAGACGAACATATTTCAGTGCTTATCGATGTGAATATATGCGAACTGCATTGTGATGGATTGTAGTTTGTTCATGGAAAGTTAATATGGGCTCCCATGGAAATATTTGAAATTATGGTTATTTATCTGTACGAAGTTTACCAAGCATTCAGTACAAACGTGCCACCACAGTTCTCTGATTCTCTCTGAGGCACACAGTTAGCTTGACAACTTATAAACCACAGTTTGAAGCTGTTTTACTGCACAACATCATCGTTAGTAACGCTAATCTATTAAGTACATGCACACCAAGCAACCTTCCAAAGAACCGAATAGCCCATGTCTATTTCGCAAGTGTCCATGTAGGCGGGTTTAAGCAAAATAAAGACGAGAATAAATAACAAACAAACATTCCCAGTAAAATTGACTTGGATTGGCCCGTTCGAATTTCACGCGATAATATTCATAACATATTCTTTATTACAATTTTATATCGGCTCTAATGAAACAAGTGGAAGTTAATCTTGCTACAATTTAGAGGACAAGGGTTTATATGTAGAAAGCTACAGGCGTGTTCCTCATCTACACATTCTCAGTAGAGGTATATAGGACATCTTTCAATGCCGTACTTTGTCAGTAGGGAAAGTTTCAATCTTCGTTTTATTCAGCTATCTTTCTTCTTCACCGTAGTTAGTCTCTATGCCGCTAACGTCAACAGAGAGTTTTTGACGTGCAAATTGGTCCAAACATACATGTAATCAGAACTGTACGGGGACAAGGAGCCAAACGGTGCCAGGGGCCTTGGACTTGTCCATGATTTCGATGACAGTTACATGGGTGAACTCCCATTACCTGGAGTACTGAAGCCGTTCTTATTAGAGTCTTTGTTTCAACGAGAAATCGTGACGGTTTTTGCTTTACAGGCAAACTATGGAAATAATTGTATGCAAATGTAAACCATGCGTGGCGAGTCTAGTCATCTCACCGAGCTATAAAGACATTGCATCAGGATGCGTATTTATCTACCAAAATAAAAAAATATACCAGTTACTGGTTGGACCGTTAAGCCGGAAGCTAATATTTTGCATGGGAATTAGCAATAATCGTGTGTGTCAATCTTCCAAACGTTTAAATGCCAGAAATCAATGTGTCTTTTTGGATTGTGTTCACCGTATAGGACATGTTAATTACTGGGGGCTAATAATGATTCTAGATATCGGATAAACACGAACACAGAACTCCCAATTTATAATTATGATGTAATCAAATTGTAAGTTTTGCATTAATACCACAAATACACCGCTGAAAGGAATACTCGTTCCTTTGGCAGTTTGTTTCCTATGTGTTTGGGGTGAATATGACTACAGTGTCTGGTGTTTGTCAATGTCTAATATATACTAACACTGAAACACGTTGATGTCTGGCGGGAGATGTCTGAAGATTCTGAACCGTGGAATCCCGTCGGCCAACAATCTACTGCACAATAAATGCACTCAATTATTATTCTTAAGTCTTAACCTTGACCTGAATATATATTGCGGAACTTTGACCCTTAATAAAATTTCTCTTAATATTGAAATGAATGAAAAACATATTTTAAATAAACGTGAATCAACAATTATTATAAGTAATATTCGTCATTCCTCGTCGATTAAGATTGACGATGGCTTTTTCCTGTCGCAGCTGTCAACAAAATTCTTGTTTCTTTTTACAGACGGTCCGCTGTTTCAGAGGGCAATTCTTCAGAGTGGCTCCGCTTTAAGTTCCTGGGCAGTGGCCATGGACCCTGTTGAATGTACCCAGAAACTGGCTGCCAAAGTGAACTGCTCTCAGTTCATCAATGATCCGATTGCACTGCTCGGCTGCCTAAGGAATAAAAGCTATGTGGATCTGGTCAATGCTGCCCCAGTAGCACCCAAATATTACTCGTGTTTTGCGCCATCGATTAGCCCACAGAGTAGTGTGCTGCCTCACACGGTGGAGGACCTACATAAAAATCCAGTCTCAATCTTCAAAACGGCACAGCTTATGTTTGGTGGAACAAAGCACGAGGCTTACGGTTACCTAACTCAGTCAGAAATAGAAAACGGTATCTCGGAGGAGAGAAAAACACAGATTCTGAGGACATATGTGCACAACACTTTCAGATATCATCGACAGAAAATATACGAGATTCTAGATCACCACTATACGGACTGGGATCGGCATGTGGATGACCACACTCGTCGGGACGGAATACTCGAGCTTCTCGGCGATGGCCAGTTTGTGGCGCCAATGATGAAAGTTGGAAACTACCACGCGAAAGTATCGGACACATACCTGTATAATTTTGCCTACTCGTCCCAGTCTTCAGAGTACCCTCGGTGGGCTGGTGGCGTATACGGAGATGAACTGCCCTACGTGTTCGGTGCACCGTTAGTTAATGGCGTGTCTCCTTTCCCCCTCGAGTACAGCAAATCAGAGCGCATGCTGAGTGAAGCCATTATGAGATATTGGACAAACTTTGCAAAAACTGGGTAGGTTCATGTTAACAATTGATCACATATCTCCCCCAAAAAAAACTTTAATATAACTCTATAGTATACAGATGTCGACTGTGTGTTACCCAACTCCTGACGCCTATTCTGTACAACCGTCATTTTATGTGTGTAGATATATTGTGGTATTGGAATTTTTTAATATACTCTTAGAAATATAAGGTTCTTCAGTTAAGGCTCTGGTAGAACCCTTTGTAGTTCTGTACGGAAACATCACATCAACTGTTCCAATTATTTCGCTCTTTCTTCTTATATCAAAGAACCGTTTTTGTCGTTATGGTTCCATATAGAACCACCCTCACCCTGTAAGTCTGAAATATTTAAAACCGTTTGGGTTCACTTTTAATCTTATACTTAGCCTCGGTATTTCCGTGTATCCACAGGAACCCCAACCTACCCAACGCCCAAACATCTGACCACGATGGAGTGAAGAGAGTGAAAAACCGATTTGTTGATATTGACTGGCCGACTTACGATCCAGTTAAACAAGAATACCTATCAGTTGGTAAGCTCTTACATAATAAAAAGCCTTGAGCTAGGTAGGCTTGTAGGAAAACGTGTAATCATTACAATCCTGTAGGACCCTAAAGGATTGTTCTATGGAACCCTATGGGATCATATAGGAATTTTCTTTGGAATCTATAGAATTTAATAAATTATTCTAAAGGATTATATAAATATCCTATAGGATTATTTAATTATCCTATAGGATTTTATAATTATCCTATAGGATTTTATACTATAGGATTTTATAATTATCCCATAGGATTCGATAATACAAGATTTTGCTGTAAGGGAATAATCAGGACTGCTCCAGAGTCCTGTAACCTAGTTTATTTTTAAATCTATCATTCATTAATGTCTTATCCAATCACAGCGTTAGATGTACCATCGTTGCATACACATATCTTTAACACGGAGGTGGAGACAAATCTGCATCACAAAATATACCGTTTGGTGAAATTGATTCTATTTTAGTTAACTCGTCATATAAAGCTTTTCAACCATTCCTAACCATGTAAGAGAAACGACAAACCAAATATTTAAAACTTTTGGCCATCTTTCTATTTAGTTGCGAATTAATAAGGAGAAAGGCTTTTGTGTAAAATCCGTGCTCCGTTTCAAATTGGTTTACCATGTTTGATAAAATTTTGCCACGTTTTCTTGAAGTGTATTCAAGAAATGAGTAGCAAACTTGGCTTACAAGCCAAATTGGTCGAATTACAAAAAACTTAACCGTTTGTTATTTCAGAGAAGTATTTCTCTTAAACTGAGTAGTCAATCTACGGTACACATTTGATGTAGTAATTGTCACTCTATGATGTGTTGATGTGTACTGCGGTGGAACGGAGTCCAGTGATTTACATATTCTGACCTGTCAAGATGCACATTAATATACGGTTTACAGTTCAGAGAATAAACCCGCCTACTTTCGTTTGGAACGCAAATAGCAAAATATATGGCAAACTGTTATATATGGCCAAATGGATCAAGCTCAAAGCAAGGTAACTTCCGTTTGAAACGCAACCAACACCATATATGGCAAACTGTAAACCCGTGCATTGAGAAATGTTTTTATTTAATGTTGCAGGTAAGCGCCCTAAAGTCGGTCACCACTACAGGGGTAGACAACTGGCCTTGTGGCTTGACCTAATTCCCAAGCTCCATCAACCCGACGGACAGGACCCTGAGCATCACCTTTTGGACCAGCCAGAAAACATGTCCACTTTTGATGATCCGACTAGGTTATTAACAAAATTTACCGAAATTTTCCCACCACCACCACCCACTGCGCCGCCATCACCTCCCCCAAAGGAACAAAGTACCCAAGCCTATCCGGATATGACACCAGGAGGCTGGCTCCACCCAACGGAAGAGGATGGACTTACGCTGCAGCCAGATGGTCGAACACCGTTTTCACTGGAAGGCTCCTCCAATAACGCACATAATAACACGATTCCATCTAGCATGCCGTTGCAGAATAGTTCTGTGCCGCTAAGTATAACAATTGCAGTAGGATGCTCATTACTTTTCCTTAATTTACTGATTTTTGCTGGGATTTACTATCAAAGGGAGCGTATAAAAAAAATCCGAAAAGCGCGCGAAGATCCAGACGATGTAAGACTTACACGAAAAATTGAGCGCGAAGTGGCAAAAAATATGGGCCCTGAGTCGGTGAGTCTTCTGCCGACCAACGCCCCGCAGGCACCGTCGCTATCTAAACCACTCGAAGAGAGGACAAACATTCCCCGGCAACCAGTTCCTGTCAGGGCCCCTCAGCCCCCAGCGGGGGCTTTCTCCTATACTTCATCGTCCAATACTCACTCTATGCAAAGACATTCCCCGAGTAGGGGTTTAAAAGCCCAAAATGGCAGCTCTACACCACAAATACAAAAGGACAATGAACGGCCTAAATCTCATGAAATTCACGCAACGTTTAGGGACAGTGCCCCGCCAGCTTACAATTCCACCACAGCAGTGTAGTAGTGTATTCTATTAGACCATTTTAGGTTTGTTTTAAACAGATCTCTAGTCATTGTTATACGACTTTGTGTAGAAATGGATATGATGTTCGCTGTACTATCATAATAATACTTATGTCATGTTTATTACTTTGTCAAGTATTAAAATATGTGTGTTTATGAACTTCTCAGTGGGTTGGAGGAGGTTCCAAATCAGCATAGCCATACCATTTGGTTCTATAGGTTAGGATGCTAGATCTGAAGTAATCAAAGCGGAGATTTTGTGTACACAGACGTGTGTACTTTATCTTCAATACTCTGTGTTTGTTCTGTGTTATCATTGAAAGCTCAACAAAGCATAAGTTATACTTCTGATATCGATCATTCTCATAGAAATGTGTGCAGGGATTTGAATGACATGAAGCAAATTTGTTTACTCTGTGTGTGTGTGTGTATAGAAAGCCTGTTCTGGACGAGCCAAGAACGTGCGCTATCATGAGTGCCGAAAACATACCTAGATATTCACAACTTTACTTTCGCTGTGTACTGGAAGCTTGGTGACAGATAGATTCAATGTGACAGAAAATCTGTCTGTGTTTATTGCAGAACTGTAAATATATTTATAGACATGCTTTCAGATCGCAGAATAGGAACTTGTCTGACAATTTATTCGAATACGAATCGAAAGCAAAAGTTGTCCATGTTTTCATCAATTTTGTTTTGACGGAGGTGTTTGCCATAAAACAATTAGCATTGATTTTCCCACCATCTGTAAATAATCCGGATATATCTTTATTTATAATTGGTAGAATCGGCAACGGTGGAATTGACATCGTGTTCTGTTTTGTGTACTTTGTGCAGATGGGAGTGAGGTTTTAATGAACAAGCAACGTATTCTAATATACTTTTTACCCCTGCCCAACCGTCATTTTATAACTAAACAGTTTTGTCTATAAATGACTTCGCGTTCGCATTTGAAATACACGAATTGTTATTGAATGCGACGTAAATGTATTTATGGGAAATGTTAAAAGACGTAAATCAAAATAAGAGAGTATGTTATCAAACTTATTTGAATTGATATGATTAAAATCAGAGTAATAACTCAATTCCTCAAGGGGAATACCAACTAGCTTGTAACTACAGTAAACAGGTATTGATTGTGATATTTAAACCTCTTTTACTAGCTATTGGTAACAAAACTAGCTTCATATTCCCAATCCATCCCTGTGGACCCACACCCAATCCACAATGAATGCTCACATACGAAAATAGCAAGCACTCAAAATAAACTAACCCAAACCAAAAGCTACATCAGTGCCAGTTATACTTTCGGATATCTTCATTATGCTGTCAGGATTTAAAAGTGTCCCCTTTGTAAGCTTTTATTAGATTTGTCTAAAGTCCGTATCTAACCAGCTTTGCCAGCTCGAAAGCAAATCTTGGTCTTCTATTTCCTGACCTTTAATGAGCTTCACCACATTTTGATTATCTAAGCAGTAGCTTTGTTCAACAGATGGTATACATAACTTTACATTGAAGACAAGGACCTGTTGAATCAGCAGATTCGATTTGTAATATGTTCGTTTTTCTCTCAGTAAGGATTGTAGTGGTTTCAAAAAGCATCACCAAAATCTCAACTGGGTGCGATCATGTATCTTAACTGTTGTCTAACTTTTCAAATTCTTCCCGGTAGTAATATATAACGGTTAAGATAACTGAACAATTTAATTAAAATCAGATCTCAAAATCGCTCCGCGTGTTTGTTTGTCACTATATTAAGATCTAACGCAATCACGCTACTAAGAATGTCGATTAGTTTCTAAACTTGACCAATAACAGAGCCGCTACTCAAATCTGGTTTGTAAAAGCCGAAGATTTCCCCCGACAAAGCGAAGTTTACCCGACAGCCTATTTTAACATGACGAACGGATACGCACACAATCAACAAACATCATTCAAATATCAAACTTTGAGATAAGTTGCATTTTCCCCCGTTTACTACATGTGAATTACAACGTCAACACTGAAAAAAATCGGACGACTTCGGCTTGTTTTGGCTGAATTTGATGTTTACCATAGCCCCGTGTTATCTGTGTTTTTATTGGACAAGTGAAATGGTTACCTATCGTGAACCCCAGTAAGCTTGACCTAATTGAACAGTATAAGCAGGTTGATTACGTAAGATCTGACTATAACGACAAACAAAACAGTGGGAGAGATTAAGAGATCTGATTTCAGTAAGACTGGATAATATATATGACATCAGGTAGGCGACATGTATAAGCCACACCATGTTAGACGATGTGTATGGCAACACAATTCCCGCGTAATCATCACCGTGTAAAAGTTTAAACAGATTCTAGTTTAGAAAATGGTGCAGGTTGAAACCCGTACAGGAATCGAACCCACGACCCCCAGAACTAGGTACAGCAAGAGCTGGTCAATTAGACAGTACAGATAATCGGCCTTCTGTGGAAGGTAAGAGTTGGATTCCCGGACGAGATTCAACTTGCGCAATTTAAAACTAGAATCTGTTCATCCTTAAAAATGTTTTCGCAAATTAACGAAAATTCTGTTCGTGGTGTTAAATCACACATATACTGGAAAATCTGCAGTATCATTTAGTGCTTAAGAAGCATGCATCTTTTCAGGAACACTATATCAAAGTAAATATTTAGTTCATAAGTTTCAACGCTACTTCGATGTATATCTTACATATTTTACTAACGACCTAGTGTGTCATTTTGTAGAAATCGTCAACAGGATTTTCTTATTGCAACAGGAAGAGCTCTATTTGGTGGAATTTCACGTAGTTAAGAAATGAACACATCATTAAATGTATTTTTGGTTTGCTTATCTAGCTTTATATTCAATGCGGGTTCATATTCAACCTCCGATGGCATAAAAACCGTTTACTGTTCTAAAAAAAGGTAAATTACCATCTTACCAAATGTTCAGATATTTGTCAAGAGTATTTAACCTCTATGAAAAGTGCTTTACAATTTGAATATTAGTCAGATTTTGGATACATGTCAGATTTTGGATGCTTGTCAAATTCTGATTTTAGACACTAGTAAGATTTTGGATGCTTTTCAAATTTTGGATTCCTGTAAATTGTTGGATGCTTGTCAGATTCTGATTGTGGATGCTTGTCAGATTCTGATTTGGATACCAGTCAGATTCTGATTAGGATACTAGAAAGATTCTGGATGCTTACCAGATTCTGATTTGGATACCAGTCAGATTCTGATTTTGGATGCTTATCAGATTCTGATTTGGATACCAGTCAGATTCTGATTTTAGATGCTTTTCAGATTCTGATTTTGGATACTTGTCAGATTCTGATTTTGGTTAGCAGTCAGATTTTGGATGCTTATCAGATTCTGATTTGGATACGTCAGATTCTGATTTTGGATGCTTTTCAGATTCTGATTTTGGATACTAGTCCGATTTGGATGCTTGTCGGATTCTGATTTTGGTTAGCAGTCAGATTTTGCAATTATTCTACATCTTATCATGGCAACCATTTTTTCAATCATCGGAGCGCCATGTTGAATGTGGTAAATCATTCGTAGATTTTCCTGGGAAAACGTTCGAACAATAGATGTTGTCAGGTTGACATCGAATCTTCGTAATAGAATCTTCGCTTTAAATGACCCATGCGTTAAATGAATTATAAAGGAACTGTTCTGTAAATGAGAGGCCACATTCTGGTAAACGTTGACATTCTAAGGCAGATGTGCCTAAGGGTTCTTCAGCATTGATAATTCTAGCTTAATCAAATCTATAGCCCATCATGATTTACATATTGAAGACATCCGCGGTATAATCTACTGTTTTTCTTGCTTTCTACCTATGGATAAAGTCATATCTTGCTCAGAATGTAAATAAAGTATTACTAATACTCATGTTGATATCAGTGTTATAAAATATATATATCAAATGTCTTTCTGGAGCTGGGATAGATTGTTCATTCTGATTGGCAAATAAATGTTTTTATATAAAGAATTGAGTGATCTATACGTTTTGTTATCTCTCAGTCATGCACAGATCTGACTTTCTTAAAAAAATACTAAAATCTTGTTTTGTCCTACGAAAACATTCGCTGCGTACAACCGTTGAGCGAGATGGTTAGTAACCGACGAACCATTGAACGTGTACAGCAATACAGGGATTTCCAGTTATGACGTTACGACAACAGATGGACATCCCTTTGCGAAGTAACGTTATCGGTTTACGGCAAGGGAGGGCCAATTCACGATTTTTAACATGGGCGGTATAGGGAATATTGCCAATTAACAGGTATACGTTAATAAAACCATATGAATTTCCCTTTCCCATAGCTTAAAACATATTTTTTTGCAAAAGTTAAAATTGTAAAGCTATATTTTCCTGAAAACCAACAACCCGCATGTTTAAGTATAGGCATACTGCCCTCCCGTGCCATAAAGTGGCAACGTCATTTCGCAAAGGGAGGTCACTCTGCTGTCGCAACGTCATAACTCAAAACCTCCGTATTAAGAAAGGCAATTGGTAACCAACGACCCACTCAACGCGTACAGTAGTTATGCGAGGCGGTATTAAAGTAACCGACGACATACTCAAGAAATTTGTTAGGTTCATTCATCGCTACTCAAGAAGATACCTAAGTGAGAAAGTTGACCAAGATTCGCGGGCAACAACACTGTCATGGCCACCAATTTCATAATCTCAACCAATAATATTGTTAGATCTGTCCCATCTGTATCAGCAATACTGTTACCAACACCGGCAATACTGTCAACACCAACACAAATACTGCCACCACCTTCAACAATACTGTCTCCACCATCAATAATACCTCCCCCACCACCAGTAATACTGTCAACACCACCACTAATACTGTCACCACCATAATTAATACTGCCACCACCATCAACAATACTGTCTCCACCATCAATAAAACCTCCCCCACCACCAGCAATACTGTCAGCACCACCACTAATACTGCCACACCACCAATAATACCGTCCCCAGCACCAACAATACTGTGGACACCACCACTAATAATACTACCACCACCATCAATAATACTGTCTCCAGCACCAATTATACGCGGGTGGAAGGAGGGAATTAAAGTGGAACCGGAAACTGATCAGTTTGTTACGTCTTTGTATTGCGTCCTGTGATTGTCCTGTATTTGTGGCGTAGAGTGTTGTTTTCTTTGCCCATTGGACTGACCCGTCGTCATGTGAGTGAAATAACAGTGGGTAGGCATTAAACCTCAATCGAACAATCTTCAACGATACTGTCAACTTCACCAATAGATATCATCAGTCCAAATCTGACAGAGGAAAAACAACTGAAACAACAGGGGAATCTGTTATTGGGAGAGAAACAACAAACAAAATACCGCCTTTTAATATTTATATACCAATGAAATACAAGGATTTTCTTCACGTATAAAAGGACCCGCGGCCGTGGCTTAGTGGTAAGCGAGTGCGCTTACTGAAGCCTACTTCGATGTACCGTTCACAGGATCGAGTCCGTCAGTTGGCCCT
>JAVFBX010209634.1:0-21977 GCA_034783855.1 Mopalia kennerleyi
ATCAATCAATCAATCAATCAATCAATCAATCAATCAATCAATCAATCAATCAATCAGCCAACCAACCAACCAACCAACCAACCAACCAACCAACCAATCAATCAATCAATCAATCAATCAATCAATCCATCAATAAATTAGTCAATAAATCGATCGATCAATATCAGTGTATATCATTCGATCAATTAATCAATCAATCGATCACTCACCCAATCAACCAACCAACCAACCAACCAAACAATTAACCATACAACTAATCAAATAACCAATGAATCCACCAACCATCCAACCAACCTACCAGCCAACCGACCAGCCAACCAGCCAACTAACCTACCAAACAGCCAACTAGCCAACCAACCAGCCAACCAACCTACCAATCAGCCAGCCAGCCAACTAACCTACCAACCAGTCAACTAACCAGCCAACCAACAAACTAACCTACAAACCAGCCAACTAACCTACCAACCAGCCAACAAGCAAACCAACGAGCCAACTTACCAACCAACCAGCCAACTAACTTACCAGCCAGCCAACCGGCCAACCAGCCGACTAACCTACCAACCAGCCAGCCAGTCAATAACCAGCCAACAAGCCAACTAACCTACCAACCAGCCAAATAGCCAACTTACCTACCAACCAGCCAATCAACCAGCCAACCAGCCTACCAACCAGTCAACTAACCAGCCAACCAACCAACTAACCTACCAACCAGCCAACCAGCAAACCAACCAGCTAACTAACTTACCAACCAGCTCTGTGTCTTCTTCCCAACAACGGGTTCAATCTGTATGGCCCCAACAGACCTCCGTACGTTCTGCAAAGCAGGTTACAATAGCTTCTTTAAGTGGCTTTTAGAAGTTGAATCGGAGATATGTGGAATGAGATTGAAACGTTGTGACCAATAAACCAAGAAGTTGTTATTGATATAAATCTCTTATTAGTTTTATGTTACAATGGGAAATATTACGAAATTTTAAAGATCAAGAATCGCGTTTTCTTTTCCAAGGAAGACTCTGAACTTTTTTTAAGCAGAACCCAAAACTACTTTTCAATCAGTGACTTTATAACTTGCGCGATTGGTCTATTTGGAACATTTCAGTCTTTGATTAGTCGTGAAAAACAGTAGGATAAATATGACAGTCTGAATAATATGAATAAGAAGAGCCATATAGTAGTCCGTATCCAGAAAGCAAACAAAAAGCTCGTCAAGAAACAGTATTAAGGTCTTGCTGGACCCCTTGGTCGATTTTCAGAACACTCGTATTTAGGCCTACTCTCTTAGTATTTCTAAAAATATTTTAAAATGAGTGTATGTCAATAGAAAAACATAGAAAAACATAGCCTACTAACCTACCAACCAGACAACCAGCCAACTAACCTACCAACCAGCCATCCAGTCAATAACCAGTCACCCAGCCAACCAGCGAACTAACTTACCAACCAGCCAACCAGCCAGCTATCATACCAACCAGCCAACTAATCTACTAACCTACCAACCAGCCAACTAACATGGAAACTTGTCTCTCGGAGAAATGTAAGTTTTATACATCTATGGGGAAGAAAAAAAGGTGCCCCCTAGACCCCAGCCTTATTTTGTCACAGCGCTTGTGAGTAAGCAATGTTAAAAGAACCACTACAAATAACTGATCTGGTGGAAAAAACTTCTCAGGCAAACAATATCGCCCATATAGCGAGCTTAAAATCTGAAACTTGTCAAAAATATAGATTAAGGTAAGAAAAAACATTAAAAACTGATATTAAAACTCAAAGTTAATTAACCACACGCATGCAGCTGTGTAGAACTAGAGAGCTTCTGGGTCATAGGTGGCCCCTGGCCCCTCGCTCAATTGTACCGTGATAGTGTCATCCTCCCACCCTCGCGTTCGATGGTCTTATGACGCCTATGATACTATTACGAGGTAGACCAATATGAAGAATATACTAGAGTATACACGCAAACAAGGCTTCTCCTGGCTTCTATTAAAAAACTAATTCGCCCCCCCCCTACACATATAGCTTGCTGTTCACTAGCCCCCCCCCCCCCCCTCTCCCCCGATTTCTTATCCTGGAGGCGCCACTGGATATAATGTTGGTTTTAAAGAAAAATACGCTTAGCCCATTTGGAAATAGTATTAGAGAGATACGCTTTCCAGACAATCAGATGTTGTTACAAGGATAGGCTTACCTATGAAATGGTTTTTAGATAGATACGATTACCCTACGTCAAGAAGGTATGAGAGAGATATGCGCTTACCCGACGTTGAGATGATATAAACAGAAATACGCCTACCCGATGCTGAGACGGTATTAGAGAAATATGCTAACCCGACGTTGAGATGGTATAAGAGAGATATGCTTACCCGACGTTGAGATGTTATAAGAGAGATATGCTAATCGTGTGTTGAGATGATATTAGAGGGATATGGTTACCCAACGTTGAGATGATATAAGTTAGATATGCTAACCCGGTGTTGAGATGATATTAGAGAGACATGCTTACCCGACGTTGAGATGATATTAGAGAGATATGCTTACCCGACGTTGAGATATTAGAGAGATACGATTACCCGATGGTGAGATGGTATTAGAGAGATATGCTAACCCGGTGTTGAGATGATATTCGAGAGTTATGCTAACCCGGTTTTGAGATGATATTCGAGAGATATGCTTACCCGGCGTTGAGATAATATTAGAGAGACATGCTTACCAGACGTTGAGATGGTATTAGAGATATGCTTACCCGACGTTGAGATATTAGAGAGATACGATTACCCAATGGTGAGATGGTATTAGAGAGACTTGCTTACCTGACGTTGAGATGATATTAGAGAGATATGCTTACCCGACGTTGAGACGGTATTAGATAGACATGCTTACCTGACGTTGAGATGGTATTAGAGAGACTTGCTTACCTGGCGTTGAGATGATATTAGATAGACATGCTTACCTGACGTTGAGATGATATTATAGAGATATGCTTACCTGACGTTGAGATATTAAAGAGATACGATTACCCGACGTTGAGATGGTATTAGATAGACATGCTTACCTGACGTTCGGAGATGGTATTAGAGAGACATGCTTACCTGACGTTGAGATGATA
The DNA here is from genome assembly GCA_034783855.1 of Mopalia kennerleyi. Classification (NCBI taxonomy): domain Eukaryota; kingdom Metazoa; phylum Mollusca; class Polyplacophora; order Chitonida; family Mopaliidae; genus Mopalia; species Mopalia kennerleyi. The sequence goes on from JAVFBX010209634.1 coordinate 3,104, forward strand.
TTATAGAGATATACTTACCCGACGTTGAGATGATATTATAGAGATATGCTTACCCGACGTTGAGATGATATTAAAGAGATACGATTACCCGATGGTGAGATGATATTAGAGAGATATGCTTACCTGACGTTGAGATGTTATTAGAGAGATATGCTTACCTGACGTTGAGATGTTATTAGAGAGATATGCTTACCCGACGTTGAGATGATATTAAAGAGATACGATTACCCGATGGTGAGATGATAATAGAGAGATATGCTTACCTGACGTTGAGATGTTATTAGAGAGATATGCTTACCTGACGTTGAGATGGTATTAGAGAGATATGCTTACCTGACGTTGAGATGTTGTTAGAGAGATATGCTAACCCGGTGTTGAGATGGTATTAAGGATCCATGTTAAGGATACTCTCACCCCTCTACAGGATGTTTTTTTTAACATTTTGCCATTTTACTTCTAAACTACTGTGAATTTTGAAACACATGTATATATATTTGGAATCGTCTTTTAAAACTTGCAGATTATTGCTACCGTTTCTTAAAATTGCTACTTCTTTTACCCCACTTACGTTAACTGTTTAATTTTACATCAACGTTAATTGCATTATATGAGTATCCTTAATCATTATATCGTTATAGTCATCGGGGGCAAGGACATTCAGAGCCCTGCATTGTGGGGTCTTTTCATCAAACGCGTAGTGCATTCTGGTAGTTAATATGTAAAACGGGTTACTCGTTACGGAAATGTTGTTTGTCGTAAAAGGTGCTACACTTTCTGGTAGTAACCCTGGAATTACAATATACAGGGATATGAAGCTCGGCCTTAGCCAAGCCCCATCCACATCAGGTACTCGGTATTGTTCTCATTCGTAAACGGATTCCGAAAATCTTGTGAGCTTGACAGTTAACAGTCCGCATGTATATTACTATGGTAATAGATAGTTCATTAGAGCCTCCCCCCTTCACGATTTGTGTGATTGTTGTAAAGGTCCGCAAAAACATATCAATATTTGACATATATGGAATGTGAATATATAACAAAGAGCATTAACTTCTCCTCATTTGATATTCAATGCCAGTTTGGCCAACATGCAAGGATAATTGAATCGATTCACGCCCCCAATGGCCAAAAATAAACCCCAAAAATTAAAATATACTGTTTGCTTCATTTTCGCAGTTTTTGCAGTCTAAAAAAGTAATCGAAATATTAATTTATCTGAATTGTTAACTAAACTTGACGAGCATTAACATCTTTTTGACTTTGAAGCCTTCTCTTCCTTCAAACGGCCGTCATTTTTTTGTCTGCGAATACAAGCTTCTTCTAGTCCAATATTTGATCGTTTTTTAAATACACTGTCATCGTCGCTTGCAAACCGGTATAGCATGTCGCCAGTTCCCGTGATCCGCGGGAGAATTCGTGATTTCATCGGCAATTCAAGATTAAAGCTTGCCGTTACATATCCCTGTATATTGTAATCCCAGGTTAACCAAGCAACACAAATGTTCCATTTCCTTTATTTATATAAAACACTCTATGGCTACTTTGATAAAAGGCGTTGTGACTTCCAGCAATAGCCCGATGTTTCCTTTGGTTTGTTTTGGTATCAAGTATTCAACGTTGTTCACTTACATAGTTCAAATTGAGGAACCACCATAGCTGGGTAAAACCCTAGCTTAACCCATCAGACCATGCCTGATAGTGGGAGAAGGTTTATATACGAGTAAACTCAGTTCAATAGTGAATGGTCCATGCCTGGCACTGGATGTTCAGCTTGTATACGATTAGAGCCAGTGCCATAGTTAATAAATTCCATGCCTGGCACTGGATGTTCAGTTTATATACGATTAGACCCAGTGACATAGTAAACAAATTCCAGTGACAATGCTAATATATTAACGATAGACCGCATACTCGCTTATTACAACTGATCGCCGATGACGACTGGGTTTTGTCTGGGTTGTAAGTTAAGGAAAATATTACGTTTGTGAGATCCTATCTATTGGTTGAGGCCTTAAGGGCAAGCCCTTGCCATCTAGATTTGTAAGGTTTCATTGGGACTTTCTGACATTATAATCATAGGCTGCATCACCCGGACCCCCGTAAACCATGTGGATTTCTCTATCAAGTCAAGCGTGTACCGTCATCTATACTGTTTAGCGTATTTGTCAAACCTCGAGTCAATTCAAAACAATGGGCGGTGCGGCTAGGTTGTCAATCACCCTGCTGCGCGGAAATGTTTGACCAATCAGATCGCCTACTTACCCAAATGCAAGCATCACCGTCTGGTAGATTGAAGTCCGCCTCTTGTTAGCTCCGCCCAAGTGATTACATCTTAAATAAAGTCTATTCATCCAGTACAAGTTGCCATGAGTTGCTAAATAGCGCCGTCACTCCGCGAGTAAAAAGGCCGACTTCCAAGGAGTTTGCATTTACAGATAAACGTCGTGTGAGCTAGTGAACAAAATAATAGAGCCTTCAAGAGGCAGCTTTTGTGACGGAACAGTGAAAAGCTGGGCAAAGGAAAGCTGTCGCTGGAACTGTACATTTATGTTTAGAGGAAAGGGAGCAAACTGACCTTTACCCTTGAATACTTACAACTTAAGAGGGAAGAGAAACAAGTTAACCAGTTATTAAACCAAACGTACTGAGTCTAGTTGGGTTTGACTGACGTCCCAAGTTGACAGGCCTTAAGTATAGGGTGTCATCGGTGAGGTTGATGGTATCAGCTCACACATCACTAGGGCAAGTAGTCAGGTGATTCAGAGAAATTCGTGGAGCTCTTTTGAGGCAAATCGGACTACTGGTGGTACGGGAGATCAAAGTTTAGAAGCAATTCTTCTCAGACAGTTGTCAAAATCCGTGACAAGATTTGGACTACTGTTGTCACAAAGTCTGTCCCCACACCTTTAGCTACGATGTTAGCGGATGGTGTTGGAGGTGGTAATACTCTCTAACATGTGTTAAGGCCGGGCGGGTGTGACTCTCGGGCAGGTGTGAAAATAACCGGTGAAGAAATCGGACTTCTGAGGTGGAAGAATGGTGGAAAAGACGAATGTAACGATGTGTGAGCGAAGTACCATAGATGGTCGTGCCGTGACCAGAGTTAGTAACACTTTACTGCAAGAACAGGGACAACAGCGGGTAAGATACCGAGGGATCCAAATATAAATGAGGAGTCGTGTCGAAACTTCCATTATTAATTTAAATGTAGTTTTAGAAACAAACTAGCAATATTTATGTAATGGTGATGAGCAATCACCAGTTCGTTTAATAATTCATTTCAAGTTTTCTTAAGAGATTGTGTCTTAAGGACTGTCAACTAGCCATTCGTTCATTCATTTATTAATTTTAGTTGAATATACATTTGTTATACGCTGCAGGTTACAAAGTCAAACGTCAAACTTTTACATTTGGGCATTAAAGAATTTGGAAATCTGTTCCAAATTCTGTTTTCAAGGTTTGGCAGTTGCCAAAATGTACAACCAAAACATTTGCTAGATATTTGCCGTTAGTTATATATTATTTTGTCAATATAACTAAACTACTTTTCAATATTAATTCAGCTTCTTCGCTGTATTTATAAAAAAAGTTAAGCTTTTAGTCGTTTAAATAACTGATAGCATTTCGTATACACTATAAGTATAACAGTTTTGAACTCCTCAAAAGTTGTAAAATGATGAAAGACCAAAGAACGAAGCTTACAATCTTTCTAAATTTGTTTTATTAACAATGTTATTTTCCCTTGATGCCTATATAATTGTATATTCTACCGTCGACAAAATGGCTTTTCATCCGACATGATTAAAATAAATATCATGTTTAAAGGCAGAATTTGCTAATTGTTTTTGAAGTCATTGGTTACTGAACAACCACAAGAGAACATTCAGTTCAAAATCCATAACTGTATGTTATCATCACAATGCCTATGATCTATCTTAGCGTACAGACACATTATTCACCCTGTTTTTATTGTGAGATAAGCCGCTTTAATGTGTAATCATCGGTATAATCACTGATGATATATTATTTAAAATTGTCAGCACCTTAACAAAAAATTAATCGTAAGAGTCAATTTCAATTTAAAACGTTAAAAATTAATTTGAACCAAATCGGTCATCGATGCTTACATAGAGTTTCCCATGGATTTTATTCACACTGCTGATGAAAACAAACAAAAATGGAAAGGTTTTGTGTTACTGTGTTAAGCACTTGTGAGATTTACGAATCGTTTATGTACTGCAAGTTAACGAGTTATTGCAGCGCATATCGTTTGTCTTATGTATTTATTAGTATATATGTAGAATTTGTTTATTGCTTAAAAACTTGTTAATAAAATAGACAGTCAATGGACGTATTTTGAATTCGTGTGCTAACAAACTAGCGGTGCCCTAACCGTGTTCTCTGCTCGCACGGACCGGATAATCTCTTTTATTGAAATCTTCCTGGTAGACTTTGTCGGGTGTATTCAGTAGCTGTCAACAACACCACGGTTCAGGGAATCTTTTGTACTGTACAAATAACCTTACTAAGTAATGGAGTGAATGGAACTCAATGAAGATATGATCAACTTCTTAGACACAATCCCCTTCACTCTAACTATTGTTTGGAGTTCCCATGCTTAACATATGTACTGTTCACACGCTTAGGCCTAAGTGAAATGGAGTTTTTAAAAAATGTTATTCCTTGTATATATACATTGAATATAAAGTAATAAAGAACGATCTATCCGGCATTAGTCATTTATAAAACGATCTAATACGATCTTTTGTCGAGATAGCCCACCATTTTCTAATCTGTCAAATTAAATCTCAAGATAGAGGATTACAAGTAGCAGAATGTTTAGTGCTTGTATTTGAAATAATAGACAGCGTAAGATGTGTTGGACGATATAAGTGTTTTACCCTCATATAGATTCACCGATTACCCCAGACCACCTGATCAAAAACATGTGAGATCATAGTCGCGGAGAGAAAATCTATTTGGGTTTTCATTTCATCCAACATAGCAACACCTTGCCATTCATCGGCTATAATTGAGTTAAATTTTATTCTAAACAAATATATCCCAAGTGCTTTCTGCAATTTCTTGATTGTTATTGGAAACTTTGTGTATTATGACACGAATTATTCAAATCTTTCATATTTTTTTTATTAATTTAAAATTTTACAAGCTCTTATTTTATTATCACGTATAAGTATACTTCTATTTTTCTCGTTTGTTTTTAATTATTATTCTTAAAAGCAATTAAACATTAATAAATATTTTTTTAAAATAATTATTTAAATAATAATGATATCCGCGGAACTGTGATATTTCATTGGTGTATTTAGTTTCATTTGACAATTTGGTAAGCTTTGTGAACTAAATATTTCTTGTCCAGTATTCAAGGATAAAGCTATGACAAAGAACGGTAAATGAATGAATGAAAGCTGATGTTCAAGGGCCAGTCCTCGATTAGGGAGTACTGTTAACTTTAAGTGGTGCACGTTTAACATAATATTTAATGTTCCGATAATTATGTATGTTTAATTATTTAATTATTCGATTCTTCTCTTCTTATCATATATATAATAACTGTATTTCAAGGCTTGTTTTAATATAAAGCGACATTAAGAAACTATGGTGATAACATAACAAACAAGTGTCAACGCATTTTCAACTTTTGCATTTATTGATAATTAATCTTATACACGATTGGCCATAAATACAGAAGTTGAAAATCCATGATGTCTTGTTTATTATGCATTTGATCATACTCAATATATATATTCTGTCAAGGATTGCTATTGACGGTAACATGATGCTTTAAACAGACGAATCGTGAATATAAATGCACGACTTCACTGTTTCAGCAGCCTGTTAAGATACAACATATATACACCACACTTCTAGGATCACATTTTCTTTTTATTTGGGCACATTTTTCATCTAGTTAAATAACATTTTGGTTGTACTATATACAGCCTTGTGTGTTAAAATCCGAGCAGGTTTACACGTTTATCGCAGCTATTTGCCTCTGGTCTATTTTACTAACAAACTTGGAAACACCAATTGTTTTTTCAGACGATGCCGTTGTCGTACCAAGATGAAGTCAGTCGATGTGCCGGGTGCTCCCTGAGAATTTTTGACCGGTACTACCTTCTGGCCGTGGACAAACAATGGCACGTCCAGTGTCTGCGTTGCTGTGAATGTAAACTGAGATTAGAATCAGAATTGACATGTTTCTCAAAAGACGGTAATATCTACTGCAAAGAGGATTACTACAGGTGAGTGTAATGGCACATCCTCACTGGAATAACTCAATAGTCATGACATTTGTAACACACCATAATAACCGTATATATCCTCCAACAACACACATAAGACGTCGCTAAATAGATGACGTAAGTGAAATACAAATTGAGATCCACGTTTATCTAAAATCACATCTAAAAACATTCATCTCCTGCGAAATTACGAATAGGGAGGAGACTTGTATAATAATCAATCCAAATCGATAATCGCCTGGCTTTCATATATACACGTTTATTTTTTTTTACCGATTTCATGATATTTTTGGACATACCCAAGAAAAAACCTATAGAGAAAGTCATATAAAGAATCCATATTTCAGCAAAAGTTAAACCACAGGGAGCTGAGGCGTCTTCACAAGGCTAGAGATTTAAATTCAGCTTGTAACTAGTAGCATTGTAAGATTACTTCAGCTGCAATGCGGAGTTTAATATACCAGTATATCTGATTTTGTAATGTGTAACTCTTCAGATATACTTACTAGACCCCTCTTGTTTACCAGTTTTACAGACACAGAAACAATGTGGACATATGTATTTATGAATGCGGTCCGATTTATATGAGAATTGTGGTACATTTATAATGAATGATATGGAACAAATACCACAAGATCTGTGCAATCTGTCTCTCTCACTCTTGCTCCTGTCTTCGCTCTATCGCTTGAGTATTTTATAACCTTGTGTTTTATAATCAGAGGAATTGGCCAGTCTAAATACACCGCTTACAATATTGTCTATATTTCTTTATGAATACGTAATCCAATTTTTCTTCTCGGAAAGTATATGTTTAATTTATTTGCCCATATTTTGTGTATCGGTAATTCACGCATATCTTACGAAAGTGAAAAAAAATTCTTTCTGAATGCCGAAGCTTTGACTGTCGATTTGATTGTGCGATCTGGTAGAACTGGAGGTTTATAATCATTTTGATGAATACTTATTCATTTGACAACGAAATATTTTGTTCCGGGCATAACGTAATAGAGGAAACCTCTGCTATATACTTACTTCTTAACTCTGTCATGAGGACTTTTATAACACGACTATCAGGATTATTTAAGAAAGCTGTCGACAAGATAAGACAAACGTTTACCAAGGAAATCCTGTTTGCACTTGACAATGTCCGTCAGACATTGTCCAATTGTGCACTAAATAGTTTATTGCAGTCTGTTAGCAATTCATTCAGTCATTTGCTATCAGAGTTAAGTCGTAGATGCCAATTAAGGAGGACATTAATTAATTAATTAGCTGATTAAATTCTAGTACATGGATTTTGATATGAGATATGTAGAGGCCATTGGTTTCGACTGGCTGCCGATTGCTATCAGGATGTCCGTATATAAATATGGTACGTCTGGGTCACCGGACTGCGGAAATTAACAATCTAAATGATTCATAAGGCAAAGAACTCGAGACGGTCAAAACAGACTCCTTATAGCAAGCTGGACATCCGACGTGTTTTTGGTCAGGGCTCTGGAAGCATTTCCCCCCGTAGGAGCGCAGGTGCCAGGCGACCCTTGATAAATTCTCATCTCCTGTCCGTCTGAATTGCCAACATGAAGATGGCGGTATAAAGGAGCCCTCAGAGACGCCTATCGAAGCTCTATCAGAGAGATGTGTTAGAATAGAGGAATTATAATTCTGCAGCTGGGGGCAAAACACACTTTTAACATGACAGCCACAATTAGGAAGCATTTAAAGATTTGAACAGTTTAATGGTCGTTCGTTCAGGCATACATTTCAGTTGCGTATGTATACATTTTTCACCATTTGCAGACTTGGATTATCCGATAGTTTGTTGTGTTTGGTTTTGTTAAAAATATTAGGCGCATTTAAGGTTCATTTGGCTAAATATAAGATGACTAGCAGTAAGGTATCTCTTAACAAAACAAAATACTCTACCAGATATTTTATCTATGTACAAAACAAAATACTCTACCAGATATTTTTTCTATGTACAAAACAAAATACTCTACCAGATATTTTATCTATGTACAAAACAAAATACTCTACCAGATATTTTATCTATGTACAAAACAAAATACTCTAGCAAGAGTCTATTGAAATGGGATGGATTGACCATATATCGACTTCAGTTAAATAAATCCAGCTCAATCGTTATCCCGTTTTATGCTGATTCGATTTGCAATGATATGGGTGTGGTGTTTTTGTAGTTAATGGTATGGTTTTATTTACTTTTACGAAAATTCATGTTTTTTTCTGCTGGTGGCACGGTTCTGTCTGTTATTTTGATAAAATCGGGTGCTTAACTCTCGCCGAATTATAATGTTTCTTGTCGAAGAGAAGAACAGGTTGCCAGATATCGGCTCGTTTTCTGGTTATATGCTTAAGGTACCATGCCTAATGTGTGTATTCGTCCTGACCGCCATCTTTACCAATCTGTCAAACAAATTTGGATCCAGAAAAATAATTTACAAAAATTTGTGTCAATCCCCGTTGAATTAAAGTCGTTTGTGCATCTTTTTACCAAACTGTATAGTGTTAGTCGACAGTGTTTGAAGAAAGTCTGTAAAGAGTTTAGAATGTGTCAACCCACGAAAAGTACGTCTTCAAGAAGCACTTTATTAATAATACAAAAACTCATTATTGTACTGTTTCAAAGCTATTCAGATGAAGATTCCTGTTCGAGTGACTGTCTGGAATACTATCGCGGCTCTCGTTGCCGGCTGCATGTTTTTCGCACAGACTCGCGTGTTCAAAGTGGGCGAGGTGTGCCCAGGCCGTCGACTCGTTCACGGGGATCTCAGGCGAACTCTTAAGCGAATTGAGCCACAGCTCCACAACACATATTGATAGCTTTCCCATTGCGGAAACTCCTCTTTATTAAGTCATGAGCTATTTAATTCAGCTGATAAAAGACTCGGAGTTTGTCTGGTAATGCAGTAATACTCAGAACGCTGTGTACAGCCTCTTGGTTAGGTAGCCTTAGATTTGAGAAAAACAGATTGTAGCTTCTTTACACGGTTAAAATGTCCTTAGAAATTTCCAAAGATTAACCGCACAGAAGGATGAAAGGTCATCTCCACTGAAACATCCTTCAGAGTATTTGTAAATGCGTTTTTAAATACTTTATCATTTATTTAAGGAGCTTGCAATATGTCCGATTTATACTCGTCGAAGTGATTAAAGGAAATATGATTACTGTTCGTTGTATAAAATAGTAACACAGCGAAAGATTCGTCTATAAGAAATGTTCATCATTTCATTGCAGCATATTGTCCACTTACAACACACAAGTGGAAGCTACCTTAAAACTTCTTAGGAAAGCGCCTGCCTTAATATTTGACGAACGGTTTCACTTAAATAAGGTTATTGTTCCTTATAAATTGATTTGTAAACTTTAAGAGCAGGATGAAATCGCTAAGGGGAAACATTTTTTTTGTGAATAAATTCATCGTTTGCTCAGTTTTTGTTTCAAATCTAAATGGATCTTTTAACAAATGTATGGTTTATTTTATGTCAAACGTTAGTGTTATTAGATTTCGTTATAGTATGGGATGATAAGTGTTCGGACCTCGATTTATTTGTTTGGACCACTCCCTGGGGGGAGAAGCACCTGGCTGTCAGCATTTGTCAATCTGAACCACTCCTACTGAATTGTTCCCGAGAGAGATATTCTTTCGATATCCTCGCTCGCCCAGAGAAAGCCACTGTCGCCCCTGACTTATTGCACGTCCTTAAGTCCGGACCTTCGTTCTCTCTATCCGTGAAAGAGTCGCAGCAGTTAAGCCTAAGCAAATGAGACAGGATTATACAATGTATGGGCTCAATTAGAATTCGTGCTTTCTGGTGTGAAGCATTACCTTTCCGTTTTTCATTTAAAAACATTCAAAGTAAACGAAAAGCTTGTTTTCGGCCAAACAGTCCATCCTGATCAGGAATATTTATAATATTTCTACAGTTCGAGTTCTCGTGTTGTTTCACACAGCGTGATTTGTCGTCCGCTCGTCTACCACTGATACCTTACTTAAATGCAATGACGTGTTAGGCTGGGTTTCCAGGCTAATTGAAAATAGCGTCTTAGTTAAACGGCTGTGTGAAACCCCAATCAAACAAACAAACAAACAGGCAATTTTATGCGAAACCAGAATCAAACAAACAAACAAACAGGCAATTTTATGCGAAACCCGAATCAAACAAACAAACAAACAGGCAATTTTATGCGAAACCCCAATCAAACTAACAAACAGGCAATTTTATGTGAAACCCCAATCAAAGAAACAAACAGGCAATTTTATTTGAAATTTAGCATCTTTCACGTTTTGCGTAACACTAAATTCATCACAGATATACATTAAATTTATTTTTTACAGTTTTAGAAAAGTTTATTATTATCCTTTGGTTGCTGATGGTTTTGTTTAACATTTGTTAATCGCATTACTCCACGCTTGTGGCCATTACGGTTATTTGTCTAAACACAGGTGACACTTTTTCCATCAACAGTTTCAATATTTGCATCAGTTTTCCAGGATTTTTCGATATTTATCATTATTTATAAGTTTATTTCCCGACAGTTCATTAGGATGGAGACGTAGACAGCCTGTTATTTAAGAAACATCTATATAGGTTTAAATCAGTTTATATATAAATAAAAATTATTTTATCTTAAATTATTCAAAATATAAATTAAGGTATATAGCCGATGAAAATAGTGCAACCTTTCTGTCAGCGGCGGAAGTATATCTTAATTATATAGTCTTTCTGTTAAAAGATCAAACTGATCCAGCTTTTGTGACATAAAAAAACAATATTATCTTAGGGCCTTTTATTTCCATTTTCGACAATGATTCAGAAACAAGACAAACTTACCTTTGTAATCGATATTAGGTTATTTCTATGCCGCTGCACGATTGATTGCATTGCCTTAACCGCAAACAATTAGCCCCCGGGTAATGAATATTATTGGATCACTCGTTTCAATAGAACAGTATCATATCTGTATAATTAACATTGACCGCTGTAAACAGCCCTATTGTATCACCTGGAATAAATGCCAGCACAATCCCTCCACATTTAACACATTCAAAACAGCTACAGATATAAGATAATTTAATCTATAGCTTTGTTTTGTGGTAAAATGATACATATTTATTTGTTTTTAATTGTTTTTTGTAACTTGTAAAACAGTCAACCAATCTTACGACCGTAAGTCTGGGGGAATCCCCTGAAATCGTTACTGCAAGTAGCAATTGAGAATGCTGCTTTAGGACTTTGGTTTAGCCTGCTGTCATTTGAGTAAACAACATTATAGCTGACCCCCCTCCCTCTGAGTAAACAACATTATAGCTGACCCCCCTCCCTCTGAGTAAACAAACAAATAACCTGTTATGTGGGGTTCGTGTTAACATATACTGAGGGCTTAAAAACATTAAAATGACATTTTGAGAAAAAGAAGTCCAACCGTTTTATCTCAACTATAAAAATAATGATATCAATTATTAAAGTCTTCTCTTGGATTTTTGTTACTAAAACTTTGTGCTTAATGCTGGGGTCTTGTTAATGCTGGGGTCTTGTTAATGCTGGGGTCTTGTGCTCATCGGCAAGTTTGGTTGAAGCCCTCAATATTATGTTTATAAATGAAATTTTCGGCCCAGTTCACTCAAGCTTTAAATTGATCAGTAGTTATCAGATCATCAAGCTAATCTCTTTTTGTTGTTGTTTGTTTGCTGTCCTGTTGCCGGCCAGAAGATTCGCCGTGAAGAGGTGTGCTCGCTGTCACATGGGAATCTCTGCCAACGAACTAGTCATGAAGGCCCGGGACCTCGTCTACCATGTGAATTGTTTCGCTTGTGCATCGTGCAATAAGACTCTGTCTACGGGGGACCATTTTGGTATGAAAGAAAACTTAGTGTACTGCCGGGCGCATTACGAACTATTATTTCAAGAGGAGTTTCTGCACGGCTTGCCCCCATCGCACCCCGTGGGACATATGCCCTTTTATAATGGAGTAGGCGCTGTGCAAAAGGGCCGCCCGCGGAAACGGAAAAACTCCCTCCCGAGTGTCGACGATTGTTCAACATTAGGTAAGACTAATCTTTTAATCTGCATATTCCCCAAAGATTGCTTCGATAGCAGAATAATATTGTTCTTCAAATTTCCTGGACACATTCCTTCATCACATATATGTACCCCCCTGCTACTTTACCACCCCACCCCCCTCATTTCCCACTCTTCATACCCTCAATGTATATTAATAACAACATGTATATGAAATATATAACGTGAAATGTTTACAGGAAATCAATGTTATCTTGTCAGCTCGATGATGTTTCTCTGACATAGAGTATGAGTTTTAGATGTCTTTTTTTGTCAATTTCAACAGGAAATAATTTTGTAATGTAAAAAAGGTTTACCTAATGCACTATAATAAACTATAATAACATATTCGAAATGAAACAAAACGTATGGTAAGATGAAAGATGTTTATTTTTGTACTGTTTCCAGTTAGCAGCACCATGCTTGTGGTGCCCCTTCTCTTGATGCCATAATCATTTTCTTATTTTGCTTAATGGTTGAGTCAGCCCTGCCTCATGCAGTGAGAGATTGAACCAGCTACTGGTGCGCTGTGGTGTCAGTGTGGGCCTAGGTTGCCTGGGTGCTTCGGGTGTCGGCCCAGCGGGTGCAATGGGCAGGGAAGTGTAGACGGCTGTCTTTGGGAAATATATTTCCTTCAGTCAGCAAGTTAGCGATAATGGCGTCTGTTGTATGAGAAAATCTAAATAACTCTGAAAAAAATTATCAGCAAACAACCGCTTTTGTATGAACAAAATAGTTCTAAATATATACTCTACGTTTAAGGAAATTTATTTCTCCAGAATAACTGCATTTGTGCAAATAACAATTTTAAAAACCGCATAAGGGAATCACTGAACAAAGTATGCGTGGAGTGGGTGTATTCTATGATGCTATATTCTTGTATTTCAATATTTACTCTTCGTGTTTGGACGAGGCTTTTATAAAGAACAAAATATATTCGAGATGAGCCTTCAACCTTTCGCACTACATATATACTTGCAATAGCGTGCAGTCGTTGTATTTATGAGTGGCATTTGTTATATAGCGGATGCAATGAATGATTTCTGGTACACATTTTATATTTGAAGGCGATATCAGATGAAATAATATCAACATCAAAACAGACAATCTCTGCAGCTTTCATGAACTAAGCCTACAGATAATTTGTACGATTGTGTCGCAGTAAAATCTGGTTGTCCGTAAATTTATTCAGCACTTCAGTCGCAGGATTTGACGCTGCAGTCGCCTGTTTGGTAAAAAGCTTGTGTCCCGTGTTGAGAGGTGTGAAAATCGTCACTACAAAAAAACTCGAATCGATATCGGAAACCGGGGCCGTTTGCTGTGGATCGTGTGAATCTATGGCCGTATCACCACTCCTTCACAGCTTGGCCGATCAATTGAATGCCACATGGATTTGTCCTAGTAGAATTGAGCTCATCACCACCTCTCATAGTCTATTAAATCATTACATCTCGACACTTGTACAAATCGGATTTACCCAACCCAAAATCACAAGGAGACTTCAAACGAACTTAAAATCGACGAACATGAGACGTCAAACAATGATACCAATAGCGTGTCTGTCTATATGGGGATATGCTGAACAGTAAATAAAAAAGGGAGAACAAAATAAATAAATAAATAAATAAATAAATAATCCGACTGATCATAAATATCCACATCAGTGGCCACAATGTCCTTAGTGACAGATTCGTCCACAGAAGCTCCATGATATCTGCCAGCCAGAGACACGAGTTCAAGTCCCGCTGGGGACAAGCACAATTTTCCTTATCTACAATTACAAAATATATTTATTTTTGATTGTTTAGAAAAAAAATGTTGAATGCCTCCATTATTACCTTAATACTCTTGCGATGTATGTCAATTACTCATTACAACTCGAGAGTAAGATCTGGTCAGAAAGATTTCTCTCAGTTTATTTCTTGACCATGGGCGAATTCATCAACCTTAATTAATATACAAACCTCTGCCTGTTGGATTAATCTTAAAATTTATATCACTGAATGTAGGAAATATCCAGAGAAAACCATGTACTACCTAAGCGCCCCCTGTGTACTAGCTTCAGGTGAACAGAGATCAGCTGTATTTATTTCGCAGGAATTCTTGTGGAAGAATGCTCATTTGAAATTATATGTATATTCTTAATGTCGAAAAAGACAATTTCGCTTGCTTCCACCGTGATACACTCTCGGGTCTCTTTCTATTTGCTAGCAGAGTTAGCACTCTAACCTAGTCTGAATAGTGCCCAGAGCCCACTCAAAATTCAGCTCATATTTTGATAGCATTAAGCAGAAACTTACCGAAATAAAGTTTAAATGACACAACTTTATAACATAGAGTGAAAGTTAACAATACAAAAACAAATGATGTCCGACATTTTTACTGATTGGTAATAACAACTGGTCCTGACCCTGAAATAGGAGAATGCGCAAATTAGCATTTCAATAGCAGCCCCTAGTGGTACATCCTCTCAATGACGTAGGTATGCTTGGATGGAAAGGGGTAACATGATGTCACACCGGAAGTTAGAATCATTCACAATTTTGAAAGTGCTGGTAGGTGATTGGTAAAATTTCGGTGTTGACAGTCAATATGACCCGTGGAATGGCTGTGGCGAGTGTCCCAGAGCCGTGAAACTGTGAATGACGGTTGCGCAGCTTTACGAAACTGTTCAAAGCTAAAATAAAGAGTTTCCTAATCAGACGAAACTCAGCATTTTATATTTACTAAACGTTACCAAAAGTTGTTCTTTTAATCGGACGCTTATTTGAAAATACTGAGCTTACTGTAGGATTCTGGATGTCGATTGAGAGAAGTTGATATCCTGGAGGTATTATGGGGTTTGTCTTATTCACTATCACCAAACTTTATCTAGACATACTCTAATGCTTTTATTGGAGTTTAATGGCAAAAGTAATTTCACCAAAAGCGGATTGAATTCACGAAGACATTTATTGAGCGTAAAATCTGACAGATACTAGTAGAATAAATTCCATCGAAGCTGCAGATGACCATTCGGTGCGTCAGAAGCGTGCCGCGGCCCGAGCGATTCTGGCATTCAGCAGGGTCGTAATCTAGGACCATTTCTTTTTCGCTCTCTTTTCTTATCAGCTAAGTCTTTGTAGAGGCGTTAAGCAGTTTGACCTAACGTCCGTGTTAATTTCTCCCCGAGACTCGTCAATCAGGAAGGCTATCCGATGGGGGTAAATCTTACGGAGCAAGATGGCCTATGTTAAACTTCTAGGAATTCGTTCTCACGCTTTACGCGGCCATGAAAGTGTCGCCTATAGCTGACTCTTGGTATGAGAGTCGATAAGCCAAGCATTCTTGAAGATGTTAGCCGGGTCTTATCGTCTCGGTACTGTGATAGCACCAACAACTATCACCAGCTTTCTTCAATCAATCCCCCCACAGTTCCATCCCTGTTTTGACCCTGGGCAATCCACATACTCATGAGCATAGTGTCATTATTACTATTCCCAATACACACACGGCACATCGGAGTTATATTACTATTACCCAGGATTCCCTTCTTCGGGAACCACAGTTCACGTGAAAGCCCCCAATCCTCTTAATTCAATAGTGTTATCTCTATTTGTTGTTTTTATGTATAACAAGCTCTGTAAGTTATTTGCTCATCAAATCATAAGTTTCTTTGATATAGTTTCATGATGAGCTTTGTTAATAGCTTAAGAGAATAAACAATTAACTTTACACAAAAAGTATTATTCCCTCTCCTGGGCTTCACAAATAGTATTATTCCCACTCCTGGGCTTCACAAATAGTATTATTCCCACTCCTGGGCTTCACAAATAGTATTATTCCCACTCCTGGGCTTCACGAGTTAGACAAAAGTCTCGGAAAGTTCTACAGCATTCTTTGAAGCTTATGCGTCAGTGATATAGATTATATATTTTTTATCTGTCAGATATGCCCAACTTTTTAGAATCCCACCCTCCGCTCGATAGTTTCTACACCAGCTCTCAGCACCCCCCTGTCCCGCACCTTCACCCAGACCCTGTGATTCGTGAATCCAGCGACATGTGCGGGGAAAACACAAGACAATGTAACCGCGAACAAAATCGTTAGGGATTGAGTTTGCCCCGTAGTCTGCAGGACTGTGTGTCGCGCGCCCAGCACGACTATTTGGGTTGCATTGTTTGGTGAGACAATGGGACTCGGTAGATGTGTAACGGAGTGTGGAAACGTCTCCGGGTCTTAGAAAGCTTGACGTGATCTTTGAATAATTCCCTCAATTGAGAAAGAAAAAAGAAATTTCTAAGTCGACCATGTAACCTAATCAGATCAATGATATTCTACTGTTTCTCAAGCGGCCTCTTCTATAAATCTATTGGACTAAGATTAGCCTTTCTAACCCTCGATTGACTCGCTAAACGATCCCAATAATCTCCAACGATTTCCACGTCTTTCCACATCCTGGACGTGAAACCACGAGACTTCTCAATCAAAGGTTCTTCTGTCTTATTGAGATCCAAGTCCTGAACAAATATCAAAGAGTTTCGATTTGAACTTAGAGATGGTAGTCGGTGTAAAGGGTCTGGTAAAGTAAACAGAACCGCTGTATCTCGGCCATTCTTTTAACGTAACAAAACCCATGCGGACACATGTCAGAAACCATGTACTTTCCTTTCATTTCTTGGTGTTGTTGACTTTCTCCAAGATGAGTGGACGAAATTATATACACGAGTTATTTATGACAGTAAAAGCATCTGAAGCACTCACCTCCGGGACTGTATACTATATAGTATATACGGTTTCCATATATATGTATTTATATATTTTCAAAGCAATAATCCCCCATGCGTAAATGTCTCAACAAGAGATATCTTTCGGAATAGATGTTAAACTTTAGTTGTTGTGCGTCAATTACAGACATGTCGAGACCAGATAATATTCTTCGTAAATCCTTCGCAAATATATAGCCACGCGGATAACCAAACATGCGTCAAAATAAGCTGATCCCTATATTTATATTTCTAAAAATCACTTTGGCACACGGGGTTTCCGATTTATAAAATGCAATAAACCATCTCATGTTCTAGATAAAATCCCAGAGATAAGTTTCTTAATTGATCTCAATCTCGAGTTGTTATATTTGTAACCTCGAGAGAAGGCAATGACCATGAACACGGTGTGTGATACCAGTTATACTTGTAACCTCGAGAGAAGGCAATGACCATGAACACGGTGTGTGATACCAGTTATATTTGTAACCTCGAGAAAAGGTAATGACCATGAACACGGTGTGTGATACCAAGTACCTAGCAAACACTATATTCGGCATGGGGTCCTTGCATTTATATTCTTACTAGGGAGCTAGTGTGTCATCAGTTCATCAGGGCCCAGCTGCTCGAAATAGTATAAGCCGATTACACCAGATTAAATGGCTAATAGTGGATTAGAGATAGATCTTCAACATGGTGTGACGTCACCCAACAGCAAATTGAATTAAATAGGTCTTGGAGCAGCCGGTCTCAGAGCGGTATAAAATTACTAGTTTTAGATGAATTCTTATAAACATGGCAGATTTTGTAAGACATATTGAGCATACTTGCGTTTTATAAGCTTTTGAACTATGGAAAAACTCCCTATTTAACTAACATACTTAAAGAATTCACTTGCCGAGAGAGTTGTTATAGCTACCAATAAAGCTTTGGTGTTAGGCAAATATTTTGTCTTTTCACGTTTTCAGTGAAAATCGAAAAAAGTGTGTGTTTAACCGCCGCCACTGTATTTATAGACACATCCCAGAGTGGACGGTGTCTGTGTTTGACGAATACTGTGTCAACTTACGGATTATAAATCACATTTATAGCCCGGCAGGCCGGGATAATAATAACATTAATATCCACAAAGAGTGGGTTTTTCTACACTAGGATGTATATTTGTTGAAGTTTTGTCACTCTGTCAGGTTTGTGTTGTGATATCGTTGCTCATTGTGCTCTTCCTTCCGTGTTACTGTCCAACTTGTGAAGATAACTATTCGGGTCCAAAGACGCCTCCCAGCGCGATTCCTTGGGAGGTCTCTGTCAATGTTGTATTCACAATGCCTCCTCGTGTCGAAACTGTTTTCTTTTGCAATAACACTTTTCATGCGTCTTAAATAAACCAGAGAGAAATTGTAAAAAAAAAGACTTTAAAATGACTGAAAAAAATACATAAATAAAAGCTATTAAAGTTATGTAGAAGTAATGTCCGTCTGCCAAACAAAATAGTTGGAAATAACTCACAGCTAATATCATATATGAATAAAAAATATCTCCAATACACCTTAAATAGCTATTTACACAACATGTTGGAATTGACAACAGTAACATGACTCTCGGTACAATAGCTGACATTTATTTGATATAATAGTATAATAATTATACAACCAAATAGATTCACCTGACTCGTTAAACCCTATTGTATTAGAATGGATTCACCTGACTCGTTAAACCCTATTGTATTAGAATAGATTCACCTGGCTCGTTAAACCCTATTGTATTAGAATAGATTCACCTGGC
>JAVFBX010209635.1:0-12030 GCA_034783855.1 Mopalia kennerleyi
CTTTGATACCACTTAAAATCGTAGCGATCTGAATTTATTGATAAAAGCTAATTTTGGGAACTAGTGCCTCTTTAAGCTTATAGCATTGACTAGTTATTATCGTAAAGTGTGCAGAATATGAAGATCGTGTTTCCCCTTCTTTTGAAAGTAGACCGGCCCGTTCCGCTGTCATGTGCGCCTGTTGTTTATAACTTTACTATCTTGAGAAACGGTAATATCACTTTACATTATGTATAATGGAACCACGCCTGGAAAATCATGCGACCGTGCGACCGTGGGTCGCGTCAAATCCTATTCACGTCAATGTGTTGGTTGTGAACATGATAACTGAATATATGGTCGCCATTGCATAATTGTGAAATATTCACGAACAAATTCACCGATTAGCTTGAAATTAGGAAAGTAGCTTCCTCTCATCAAGACAGCGGGAGGGATTGCATTTCACAAAAGTCCTCAATACAATATCATGGGCGTCATTGGATAATTTTATTATATTTAAGTCCGTATATATGTTGTGGACACGAAAACTCTGTAATGAATTCACGGATAAGTTTGAAATTTGAATTATAGCTTTCTCCTATGAAAGCAGCGGATGAGATTATATTTAACCGAATTCCAAAAAAACAAGATGGCGGCCATTGAAAAATTACACAATATTCGCTCCTTTTTTTTTTAGAACATGATAACGTATGTACAAATTTACCGATGGATTTGGAATTTAACATTTTTCTAGACGAAGGATGGAAGTGCAATTCACCGTATTACGCAAAACAACAGGACTGCGATTGCATATTTTTGCAATATTGACGCCTATTTGCTATAAACATGATAATTTGAGAACAAATTCACAAACATGAATTTGTTTTGCAGTAAGAGGGCCTGCCCCCCCTCCCCCCTCCCCAAAAAAACCCAACAAAACAAAACAAAAACAAAACAACAACACACAAACAAATGACCTAACTAAAATCATCGTCATTTCATTAATGATTGTGTGGGAGAAGCAATGTGATTGGTTTTTCTAGGTCAATCATTCGACACCGTTTGGTTTAGGAATTAACGAGATCTATATTTGCCACAGCAAAGTCCCTTTGAGCTAATTATATCTTTTTATTTATTTAAAAGTTACCTTGCTTCCCTTGGGAATCAAATTAATATATAGTAGTCTATTTCAAATTGAGCTAATTAACTATCATTTGTTTTGGTGTCATCTAGGCATGTCATCTATCGGTGTAGAAGATATTTTCTTGTACAAAAGTGAATCAGGAAATGACAAAACTTTAGCCTTCTAAATGAACTGCCAAAACGTAAACACTGCGATTACAAATTATATTTATGATGAAGGATGTATAGTAACCGTTCCCCTTAGTTGTTTGTTATGATTTTTGCACTGAAACGATTTTTTTTATCAAAACAAATTATCACTCTGAACGAAATTCATTTTGTTACCACTTTTTCAGAAATCCATTACTGGTGTTAAAGATGCCACAAGTCCACAACAAATCATTTGCACAGGAAGGGACGGGGGTTCGATTCCTCGCTTCCATATCTTTAAGTGAATCTGGAATGAGGGCAGTGAGAATGAAGAACCACGTACAAGGAAACCTCCAAAAGATAAAATCTCACCGTTTAGAGAAACTGGCATCAATATCCGACCGCACCGAGAATAAGCAGAGATTGAAACTCCGACAGTCGTTAAGGCGTATCGTGGCTTACAGACAGGTAAATGACACACCATTAATTAATGACGTCCAGGTAGCTTAACGTAAACTGTGTTATATCTCTGCTTGACGATCCTCGATAACGAGCTTTAGTATAGAATAGAGCTGTTTTGGGAAATTACATTATTATAATGCTATACCGTCATTTATACGACCAGCGGTTCAGTGGTCGGCGTGTCGGTCTACTGATCCTTGTTTGAAATACCGCTTACAGCTCCGAGATTCCAAATGAATCTCAGGTATAGATGAAAGAGCAAGACGTGACTCCGGCAGTAGTGGGGTACCGGTGTTTCGTATGTGTCTTCTTGGACAAAGTAAGATAGAGTAGGAAATGGACAGTCCGTATAGTATATAGTGATCTAAGTGACATAACCTTGAGTACGACATTAAATCCTATCCATAAGTTAAGGCTCTAGTCAGTATAATTATGGTATTGAACCTTCGTGGGTAGTTCTTATACAATACTAATCAACATTAACAGGATAGAAAACGCCGCAAATCATACAACTCACCTTCCAGCCAACCCGCAAGCCAGCCAGCCAGCCAACCACCAGTTATTTATAATACCAATGATCCGATCAGACAATAAACATCTGTCCACTACTAATAACTGAAACAATAATGTCGATCCTGACATTGAAATATTGACCAATGGAACGCATCGAGGTAGAAAATGTTGATAACGGGACTAGAACCGTGTTTGGCACTGAGAATAACTGTGCGACTGTTTAGTCAATTGCCTTCCTCTGGTTGCTGATTCAGCCACAACTATTTATGTAAAATAATGCTGGCTTCCAGAATATGTTTCACAGTAATGTCCATTATTGTATCCTATTGTAACTATAGGGCAATAAAACAGGGAACAAAATGACTTCGATGAATATATGTATTTCACTCACTGACAACTGATACGACAACGGCGCGGATCCATAGTTTTAGTACCATCTGGGGTTACATATGAAAATATGCCGCGTCACAGATACGGAGTGTCGGACTAATTCCACTTCATTTTTTCCAGGACAACTTTATATTGAATGACATTTCGTCTGGTAAGTAGTGAAACTATTTTTCAATCTGGATACCAAGCAACTAGTAGTCAGACACGCTAGGTGCTAAATTCGGAAAGACATTTTGACAATTGTGGAAAAATTTGGCCAGCCTTATGTTATATTATCGATTTTGTTTTTTCTTCTGCAGGTGATTGAAGAGCGAACCGTTGCCAGAAAGAACGATTACCACCAATCTTTGAACTGGAACTACACAGAAGAGGGTATGAGGGGTGATATTAACAGAGTTCTATATGACACAGATCCTGTCACTATTCAAAGGAGGAAGGAAAGGGTCACCGTGGAATTAAATCGACAGAAATATCGGGCCATTCTGAGACAAAGTAGGGAAAATTTGTCGCAGATATTTCTGGCTAAGGGGAAACTTCAACAGAGTAACCGCGATGAACCTGCCGATAAATCCACAACTAATAATTTTTCAGAAATGAAATCCATACAGAAACCCGAAAGTCCCACATTGACTTCCTATTGTGAAAAATGGAATCAGTCTAACAACGGACAGTTAGGATATGGGGTTCTCGGAAGCTCGAAAGATTTTTGGCGCGAAACAGACACCAACGATGCAGCGTCAGAGGAAGAGGAAAGGCGTGATGGGATACCACCTTCAGTCCTCAATAACTTGTTAAAGTTGAGGCAGATAATGTTGCCACCAATTGGTGTTAACTTCGCCCAGAAAGATACGCTTATTACATCTAGAATTCAAGATAAACAGGAGAAAACTTCTATACCAAACTTGAATATGAAAAGGCCAGTAAAAGACAAATTAGACCAAAAGGAGTATGCTTCCAAACTGCACAAGGAATACAAAAGATCAGGAATGGTCAAATTTCATCTTCCTCCGGTACAAGTTACCAAAACCCTCCTGATTGATTCTTAAATGCTATAAGCAAAATATGTTTTAAAAAATAATATGTATTTAATTTGACTGTAAAATACAAGAAGAACAAAAATAGAATCGCCTGATCGTTAGTCCTACTCCATGAAAAAGGAGTCCTATAGGAGACTATGTCGTTATGGACCCATTGCGCGTAGCCGACTGAGCGCAGTAAAAGCTGCCTACATGTCATGTCTAAGAGTTTATATACTTTGACCATCATCCGACAAATGCGACAATCGATAATCCAAAGCATAGTATGTCTACCGACACTAGAAAGATTTTTGTAACGTTTGACTGTATTCAGAAATATGTGTTGATATTCATGCCAGAGTTATCTCCCCTTATTGTTGAAATGGATTTAATATTTCTAGCTGTCCTGTGACTGCAGTCCATGTGTTCATGAGCATAACTGTTTTGTATCAAGATTTCTCAAGGCTGGTAAACAGATGGGTGGAGCGAGCTTATCTTATATGGTAGTTTAATCAGACTTAGCTAACAACAAATATGTGCATTAGTGTAAAGGTAAGCATCATTTAAAAGAACAAAACAAAAATCTAATTTAGGAAACGTACGTCATTCTCCATTGCTGTGAGGTAACAGTCTGTCTGGGTTTTGTATTTCTTTAAGATACAATTTGATGTTAAAAAATTTAGGTCTATGGTTTACGACTTTAATTCTGCTATAAACGGAAACGGGTTCCCAGAAGAAATGGAGCTCCGAAGGCCTTTTTAATTACCCAATTTATAGAACTATCTTGTACTGTTTCTGGCTATACTTCATAGTTATATTCCGGAAAACAATCACCGTGAACTCTATTGGCCTAACTCTTTACGACATGAACCAATGCGGAATTGGGTTTCGTTCTCAGTTGTTACGAATTTACATAAATGAATACTTACAGTTATGTCAATGATAAAGCCATATCAGTCGTGGTTACTTTTTGCCTTGGAACATTTTATAATAATAATAATAATTCTTTATTTCAGACAAAGACTTCCATACAAAAATAATATTGGCAAAACTGTATATAGGCCCTGAATTAAGTGCCTGGTGTACATTCAGTTTGCACCTAGTGCAAAGCTTTATGCCATTTGCCTTGAAGCATTGATGTCAATCTGACATCTGAGTTAGATATTGCACATACAATCAAATTATCACTACGTTGTATTCTTTTTTGGAAAGAAAGTATACCTTTTCGTATCAATTTCCCAAACGAGGGGACTTTGTTCATAGCAAACATTGCACTAGCACTACAGCTATACATGTAGGTATAGCTGTACAGAACCAATATTGTTTATCTATACTCCGACACGAATATAGTGCATTTCTAGCATTCTACACGTGTTCATGTGCAGTTCGAGAAGTAGTCTACTATGGCGGGAAAGCTTACTGTTCTATGTCAACGTCAATAGAAGATTTTTGAAAAAAAAAAAAACCACCAATGTCATTGGTTGATAAAGTACTATGTCAATATGATTACGTGATCAATTTCCGTGACCTCACTTGGTTTGACCATGATCTTTAGAACCGAAAACAATGGAGGCGCAATCATCCCTATTCTGGACTGTACCAACGATCGCCCAATGATCCGTCTTAAGGCGGTTTCTTTTTTCTGCTCTGTATAAATATCGCTGTGGTTGAGACAGAGAGCAAAATCCGACTATTTGTAGATGACACGTGGTTGTATATAACTATACATGGTCGGGCTTTTGAGTGCATAGCCGAATTTCCCGCGAGTCCCATGTCAAAACAAACCAACGGTCCGCCATCTTTTTCTCTGGTACCGGATGACCACTGAATTGTCCGTCCTCTGGACGGGACCTATCAAAGATGGCGGGCCGTTGGTTTGTTTTAACGTCAACTTCGCTGGCATTTCAACCTGGTCATTTCAGCCTGACGATGCATATTTTATGAATTATCCCTTACACAAAATTCGGATTAAGTTTTTTTTTTTATGGAATCCTATAGGATTTTCAAAATCCTATGCGATTTTGTAATTATCCTGTACGATTTTTCGTAAGGGATTATTAGCTGAAGCGTTATTATAGATTTCTGAATATGCATACACCTGATCGAAAAATTGATTTTTAATCTTCACACGAACTAAGAATATCAGTTTGGAATGTTATTTGAAAAAGGTCTATTTCTTAAACATAAGCTCTATTTTTCTCAATGTTTCTCTCAAGTCTCAAAAGCAATATTGAAATCTTTACAAACCTTTTTCCCTTTGATCAACAATATGAGGCTTCTAAGAACATTTTGAATCTGTCATCTTTTGTTTCAGAACAATATTTTTCATTTATGTTCAGATATTTAATGTTTTTTTGTTTTTTTTTTTACCGAAAAGCAAATATAAAAATAATATGACTGGATTTGAATATATTATTTTTATGAATTATTATTATCTTATTCCTTGTGCTTCGCTTCAATTTATGTCTGTTTACATTTGATATTCAAAACACATTTTCCGAAGTGCATTGACCCATCATGCAATTGTGTGGGTAAATACTTGGCGCGTTTTATGTAGGAGGCACATTAGATTGAATTTAATTCGGTTTTTGTATTTGACATCAATTTACCGTTTGCTTAAAAAATTCCGCTGTTGTACTGATTATTTTTCCTATGTTATGTTTTTTTTTATTCTTTTCGGCTGAATTTAGCGACATTGCTTTAAGTGATACAATTCCCTTAAGTTAATTATATACGGATCGCAGGCGCACGCATGTATACAAAATGGACAGCTTCTTAGAGATTAGAAGTGAAAAAAAGATAATACTAAAACTCTGCTGGATGAAGCTGCTTATTCCTGTTATCAGTGTTATATACCAATCATAGAAAATGAAAGTAGTGCATGTATTTTTTAAAAGAAAGGTTATCGTATACATGTTTTCCGTTCCAAGATCGGGTTCATTACATTATGGTGAAAGCACAATAAATTGATTGATTGGGGTTTAACGCCGTTATCTCACTTACTCGATGGCGTGCCATCCCAATGGGTGTAGGAATCCGCCCCTAACAACACTGGTAAGTGGTAACTAACAAAAACAAGGCAGGGAGAAAAGGGACAATCAAATGACGCAATATACATTACAACGACATCACAACAGATCGGCTACCTGTTGCCTTTTAGCTTCGGGAGCACCATGGCAACTGAAAGCTAAATTCCATCCCGAGAAAGCACAATTCAGTTAAAATGAAAGTAATTTACATTTTTTACCATAAATTAATATTTTTCGTATTTTCCACAGCTAAACTAACTACAACAAAATGTGCACTAAAGCAATCAGCTTGCATCTATATTCTATATATATTAAATTCCCTTTGCTTAAGTTTACTGATATACATTTCTTATATATGTATATATATATTTGCGACTTGATAAATTAATTATACATATGATGGAGAAAAAAAAGCTTAAAAAAAACTCAGTTCACTTACATAGAATAAAAGTTTACTTTACATTCGTTAAATCTGATGTCTGATGAAATCACATGTAAAATTCCTTTCCACATTAGTGAAACTCAAATTCGTATCAGCTAAACAAACATTATTTCCCATTTGTGAAAAAGAATGGCAGTTTCACAAATCAAAACAACACTGTTATATATTTTCAATGTTACATACATTTTGTTTATTTTTGTTCTTTTTGTGTGATGACGGAACTCCTTTGAATAGATACACAGCTGATGAAAGTACCCACCTGTTAACTATGTTGTCTAAATTTTGTCTTCGTACTAAAGACAACGCTCTAATAGTAAACCGTGGTCTAAATACTGCATCTATTACCTACTGTTTTACTTATGTTACATATCTACAAATTGACAAATGTAATTTATTGGCTGCATGCAAATGTGAGTATCTGCTATTCCTAAAATGGTTTTTTTCCAAGTTCCGTGTATAATCTAAATCAACACAGAGCGGCCATTGGGGCATATGCAAATTTTATTTATTCCAAATGCCAACGTTCAATAAAAAAACTGTGGCAATCATTTTTACCACTTATCAATGACATACTTATTGTTCATACATCCAGGGCTCTCATTATACTAAGTATCTTATGTGTAGTCTCAAATCAGACCATTTCGCTACTTACTTTACAATCTCTATTGCTATTAAGTTGCGGAGACGTGCATGCTAATCCCGGTCCAAAGGAATGGCCAACCCTAAAATGTTGTCATATAAATGCACGGAGTCTTACCTCCAAAGCAGATGGTGACATATTGACCAATACAAAAATTGACGAAATTGAGACTGTACTATGTCAAAAGTATGACTACGACATTATTACAATATCTGAAACATGGTTAGATAACAAGGTGAAATATGAAGACATTTATATAGAAAACTACTCGATAGAACGAAAGGACAGAAATCGAAATGGGGGTGGGGTTGCAATGTACTATAAAAATTCTCTACACAATAAGAGAAGAAAAGATTTGGAAAAAAACAGCGAAATTATTTGGTGTGAGTTGAAAGAGGGGGGGAAAAAGATAATTCTGGGAACAGTGTATAGGCCTCCAGGCCAGACTGCTGACGAACGAAATAACTTTCTGGACGAATTGCAAGACTCCTTGACAAACATTGTTAGCGAAAACCCTGATTTAATATTGATTTTTGGTGATTTTAACGATAGATGTTTACACTGGAAGGACAAGCATGTCAACAGTGAACTTAAATTAAAACTTGTAGAATTAACTCACAGTAATAATCTGTTCCAAATGGTAGAAGAACCGACTCGTTACACTGACCACTTATCAAGCCTACTAGATCTTATAATTACTGACAGCCCTGGATATATTTCAGAAGTTGGTGTGGCCTCTCCACTATCAAACTTAGATCATTGTACTATTTATTGTTTAGTGGAAATTAAATGTGATACTAAACTACAATGTTATAAACGCCATATATGGGATACCAAATGTGCTGATATTATAAATTTAAATCATTCTCTTTATAGTGCTCCCTGGGATGTAGCCTATGGTGTCTTCAATGATATTGATGATATCCTACTATACTGGAATGAGTTGTTCCTTTCATGCTGCAGGGAATACATACCTAATAAAAGTGTGGTCATAAGGCCACGTGATAAGCCGTGGATGACAAATGATGTAAGAAGAAAGATTAGAATCCGTGATCGCTGTTTTAAAAGATTCAAACGTACAGGTACTTTTGAAGATAAATTAAAGTTTTCAATCGCAAGAAGGGAAGTAAATAGATCCAAAAAGTTAGCCATTGAACGCCATGCATCAAATTTAAAAAACAAGCTTTCGGATCCCAAACTAGATACTAAAAGATACTGGTCCCTCATGAAAAGTGTTCTTGGTCAAAAAGTCAAACCAGAGATACCCCCTCTGTTAATCGATGATTACGTCATTACAGAAACACAAGCAAAAGCAAATGCATTCTGTTCTTTCTTCGCAAACCAGTCAGTAATTGGACCTGATACAATTGTCCCTGACCTTCCTACATTTTATTACTTAACAGACAAAAGACTCTGTAATATCGAAACGGACCCAAATGAAGTTTTGGATCTCTTGAAATCTCTTGATGTCAGAAAAGCCACTGGTAATGATGGGATAAGTAATTTCATGCTAAAATCAACCTGCAAGTCCATAAGTGTCCCACTTTCTAGACTATTTAACTATTCTCTTAACTGTGGTGTTTTCCCTGCAGCATGGAAACTATCGAGCGTCTGTCCTGTTTATAAAAAAGACAGTCGCCAAATCTTGTCTAATTACAGACCAATATCTCTTTTGTCTAATGTATCGAAAATCTTAGAAAAAATAGTCTTTAAAAAGTTATATTGTTACTGTACGGACAACGGTCTTCTAATTGAAGAAAATTCTGGTTTCAAACAAGGTGATTCCACCATAAACCAAATGCTAAAAATTGTACACAAAATATATGAGTCCCTTGACAAAGGACAAGATGTATGTCTTGTATTCCTAGACGTTAGTAAAGCATTTGACAAAGTCTGGCATGAAGGCCTTCTATTTAAGTTAAGACAAATAGGAATTGATGGCAACCTGTATCACTGGCTAACCAGTTATATATCTAACAGGAAAATGCATGTCCAATTGAGAGGATCAAATTCTTATTCAAAAGAGATCAACGCAGGTGTCCCACAGGGATCAATTCTGGGCCCCCTGTTGTTCCTGATCTTCGTAAATGACATTACCGAACAAGTAAGCTGTGATATAAACCTATACGCTGATGATACTTCACTTTTAGAATCCATCTCAAATTTCGAAACCTCAGAACAAAAACTCAACAATGATCTGGAAACCCTGTTGCGTTGGTCTCAAAAGTGGTTAGTTACGTTTAATGCCACGAAAACTGTATACTTACTTGTCTCTACAAAACGTAACCCTAAGTACCCTAAATTGATTTTAGACAAAGTGGAAGTAAAGCGGGTTGAGTCCCACAAGCACATAGGTATAATCCTTCAGAAAAACATGAAATGGAACGAACACATCGACTCTGTAATCTCTAAAGCAAAACGTAAGTTGGGAATTATGTCACGAGCAAGAAGAGCTCTTGGTCGAGGCTGCCTTAATTGTCTTTATAAAAGTACAGTCCGCCCTATACTGGAGTACGGTGACATAATCTTTGACAATTGTTCCCGTCTAAAATCTGATCATTTGGAGTGTGTACAAAGATTAGCTGCCCGTATATGTACCGGAGCTATGTGGAGAACGCATTACACGGGACTCTTAAACGAGTTAAATTGGGATACATTACAAACCAGGCGAAAACAGCATCGGCTACAAATGTTCTACAAAATTATTAACGGAAATGTCCCTATTTACCTACAGAGGCTGTGTCCCAAATCAGTTAACATAGCAACGCAAAGTTCATACCAGTTAAGAAATTCTAAAAATATTAGACAAATTCAAACTCGCCTAACCTCATTTAAATCTTCTTTTCTTCCTAAAACAATATCTGATTGGAATAACTTACCTCTGGCAACTCGAAATTCAAAAAGTTTAAATATATTCAAGTCCTGTATCTGCGGACAATTTCAAAATAAGTTTCACAAATTATTTAACGGCTTCAACAGTTACGCGTCAATTATAGCTTGTCAAATGCGCTTGGGACTCAGTCCGCTCCACTCGGACCTGTTTAAGTATAACCTGTGTGAAGATGCAAAGTGTCCACTATGTGATTTCCATCGTGAAGATGTCTCCCACTTCTTCCTATCTTACCCCAACCTGGTCGCTGCACGGCAGCAGATGCTCACTGATATAATTTCATTTATTTATCCGGGTGTTCATTGTAGCATTTTTGTGAAAGAATGTCCTAATTATCTATTGCACATATTGCTTAACGGAACAACCGATCTATGTCCTGATAAGAACAAAACAATTATGTTATATGACCATAAATTTATTGAAGAATCAAATCGTTTTATGTAACAATTCATACAATATCTGACTAACGTTATATATATATGTGTACGAGCCTAAGTGTTAAGATATACACTTATGTACACGTGTGTATGTATACATATATATATACGCATGCATATATATGAATATGTATGTACGTGTGCAAATAAATGTACGTGTACATGTATGTATGTTTGCGTGTACATGTGCAAGTCTAGGGAGGTATATATGTATAATAATATTCCAGCATCACACAACTTTTTACAATTCTTACAATATTACTGTTATATATGTATCTGTCTCTATATGTATCTGTACTAATATATTATTATGAAAATATGTTTATGTTGAGGAGATTATCGAGTGGCCTAACGGCTGTGTACAATCCTCGTTAAGTAAATAAACATTTAAATTAAACAAGCGATCCGCTGCGTCTCCATGGATTGTGGCCGCTCGTTGTTCCCTTTGGCGTTGAACAAGTTTCGAATAGGCGTTAAACACCCGTTGACCCGTTGACCCGTTCACCCGTTCTACGTTTACGCTTAGGACGTGTCTTGACGCTTTGTGTGGTACTCATGGCGACTCGACGCACTTTTCTGACTTTTCGCTTCGGTTTGACGCGCTTCCGCGGTATCCCACCTGTCGACATCATGGCGACTTGACGCTGTCTCTATCGTGGTTAAGCCATAGTTCTAACACACACGTCCGCTCTCGTCAAAGGCCAGACATTTAATAACACACTGTCACAACACCGGTTCTATTTATACGTTTTGCCCAACCACCCAAACGAATGACAAAAAAACAGACGACTCTCTATAGTATTACGTTTTTTTTAAACGAATAACACCTAAAGCGTGTTGGTTAGGGACATCGGGGGAACTGACGTTTAACGGTGTATTAGACAGCCTAAAGGGCTGTTTCCACCGAAACCGATAATCGCAGCGGTTCCCGCAACGGTTAACGTTGCGTCATCTGCAGAC
>JAVFBX010209646.1:0-12030 GCA_034783855.1 Mopalia kennerleyi
TTTGATTGGTGTTTAACGTCGTACTCAAGGGTATTTCACTTATATGACGACGGAGACAAAAAATAAAACGTACAAACTGATCAGCTTCCGATTCCCTTTAGCTCTGAGAACACCAGGGCAACAGAGAGCTCCTCTTTTCTCGCTTCTTACAATCAACCGAGGAAGCCGAGGGAGTATTCTGCAGGACTGGCCAATCCGCTGCCCCACAGGGCAATATTGGAGGACAAATTATTTCTATCTCATAAACATAAAAGTAAACTGAACAAAAGTATATAAACAAAAGCAGATGAACAAAAGCATATGAACAAAAGCAGATGAACAATTTTACCAATTCCATTCAAGAAAAGATCTTGACGGTCTTTAAATTTAAAGACATTTGAAGCTTTTACTTTAAACCTGTGGAAGGAGAAATTCATGATCAATAAATTGAATAAATCCTAGAGTCTACACGATCAATCAAATGGACAAGTGCATATACAGTCCCCGAAATAGTAGACGATCGAACAAACCGCTCACCCTTCGATCATCTGGTTTAAATTTCAGCTGAACGATTTTTCGATCCTCTGAACAGAACCAGGTGATCGAAACAAAATTTATTGAAATTAGCAAAGACGTGCAGAAGCTACGCCTATTTTACAGAATCTAACTGCCCTTATAGAAACACACGCGTCTACCTAATAACTATAAGAATTGTATAATATTTGTTCTACAATATGCTATATTAGCGACAAAATTGGCGACAACAAAAGAGAAGTTAGTCGAGTTTGTGGGTGTCGCGTGAAAAAAAACCACGCGTTTTGCAGTGTTTTTAAAAATGAAAATCGACTAACTAAAACAGAAGAAAAAAAGCAGTTTGAAATAAACTGTATGTTTAAAATTTTCAAAATGATACATTTTCTTTATTTGTCTGTGTAAATAAATTTTTTAGCAAAAGTCCCATTTTATAAACCTAATGGTTCCTGTGCACGTACATATTGATTTTTTATCCTGTGAATTTGATTAGCACGCTTGTAGCAGGGGTCAAGGTTGAAGTCAAGGTTTATGTAAAATAGCTTTGTCACGCTTTGTAAAAAATAGTTCTTCTAAAAAAAATTCAAGTCCGTTTATTTCAGATTTTGTAATTTGTTTATGGCCTGATTTCATTCAAATACCAACTTGAAAAATATGCATGTTGCTGTCTGGAAATCAACTGTCAACCTGTTGGCTGCTATGAGAGGCACTATGAAATAAAGCTGTGTAGTTTCATTATCAACTGTCCGACGTGTTTAAAAAAAAATATGGAAGAATCCAAGTCCATGTGCTACATCTAGGGGTGACTATTGGCGCTGATATGACTATCGCGATAGTCCCAACTACTATTGCAATACAATACAGCTACAAAACCCCAACAATTAATAGGCTTTCAGAAACATTTTGTTTTGATGTAGTTCAGCGCATTTACCTAAAAATAAGTAAAAAAATTTCGACAATTCCAACGGCCTTAAGATTGGCCGTAAATGACCCATAAAAATCATTTTTATTCCTTACATCACTCATTCTTATTTAGGAACAGGGGAAGAAGCATTACTTTTGATATCGCGGCAACTGAGTCTGCCATCTTGAATTTATAATGAGCTGCTCGAAAACCTTTCCGATTTTTTAAAAAATCAATGCAAGTCTAATTTTGCTAACCAATTGTGTTATACGTTAAACAACGTCTAGCTTTATCTGACTTCATTACTGAATTCGATATATTTTAATCGAAACTGCTGTTATTAATCACGATAACTGTGCAGGCGAAACACCCCTCTCCATAAAGAATGGATAGTTCCTCGCGAGAGACAACTCTTACATCAAACACTTTCACGTATGTGATGATCTGACTATGTCAACAATGATATCCACGCTGTAGAGATCGTCAAACGGTTGTAATTACGAATTTATATAAACAATTTCCCTTGCCATTCGCGAAAAGTGAAAATATATGGTTATTTTTTAATACACTAATTAAATAGGACGGCACTGAAGGAGAAGGGCATGGCCAAATGCCGTTGTGCCGTCGTGAATTTCGCACCCTGCATGTGTATTTGGGTATTTTGGTCTGTTTGGGTTCCCAAACCTTCCGCCTCCAAACCCGTTATAATGGGTTCAAAAATGGCCTAGATCAGCCCCTGTACATGTATCGCACGCAGTTACATCGATGTTCCGTTGAAATTAAATTTGTAAAGAGTTTATCAAAGACATTAGCATGGATGCACAGGTTTAGTTGTCATTTCAAGAAAATTAGTATTAAATAAATTACTGGCAGTTATAGTTTTCAAATTTTAACAAACTTTCAAGTCATCACCACCTACAAAAAAAATAGAACAACCCAAAGAAATCAACATCTTGTTTTTGGCATTTGGCCAAGTTATAGCCAAGTGTGAAAGGGCCTATACTGCTGTGAATATAATAGTTTATTATAAAACATCATGGACATTTTAACTTCTACCATAAGGAATTTCAACATTACTGGTCTCTAATTTTAAAATATTGGTTATTTTGGATTACCGATGGATTTAATCTTTTTAATAAACATAATTTAGATAACAAGGTTAGACGGCTCTTTATTAACAAAGTCAATAAACTTTAAAATTCATATGTAATTGAGACAACTTTAAATACCCTACAACTTCTAGCAGTTGGGACACTCTAATTTCGGGACAGTCCACAGAAATAACATGTAAGACCCCCTGTGGTAAAGCCTATTTCTCTGTCCCAACTGCTAGAAGTTATAACGTATATCGTTCACCTTATTCCGATATTGCTATTTGTGCCGGGTTTTTTTTGTCACGGGATTCAGACAGTCTCTAAACATTATAATTTATAGTATTGATACAGATATATATACATACGGTAAATCGCTCTCTTAAATTGGAGCAAAAGTCGGTAAAAATGTGGATGTTTTGCAACAACAATCACGTTTTTTTTTAAATATATATGATAATATATCAAAGCCATCGGCTTTCAAAAATTCAGTCCTCCTATTGAAAAAGGCGATGGTACCACTGCATGGGTACTATGTGGTTGTTTTGGGTGATCAGATGATCATCAGGAACTTCCTCAGGTAGATCGGAAAATCGCTCAACTGACTCTAAAATAAGGTGAACGATTTTTCGATCACACCAACATGCACTATTTGGAGGCCTGCATATATATAGCTTGCCTGGGAGCTCTCACACGCTGTCTAGACTCTACCATCATGAGTAAAGAATATCGTGTAGTAAACGCTCACAATACAGTTTAAGAATAAATATTGCTTTAAAAAAAAAATCTTTAAAATCTCAACTATACAATTCATACTTACAAAGCATTGTCAGATTTGCAATAAACATCTATACATCCTCCAGGGCCAGAGTCTTGCAGCAGCTGCACTGGCCAATAAACAGCCACACCAGGCAGCCTCGCCCAAACAAACATTTTAACTACAAGTAAAAAACAATAAATTCTAGTAAAGGGCTGCATAAAAAAAAGATAAACTTAAAAATGCAAACATGAATATAGTTTATGTATGAAACAATTTAACATGAGAAAAGTAAAAACAAAATAGTCACAGAATAGGTAGGTCACATTAAAACTATTTATCGATGCTAGGACTATTACACAATGATTAAGCTTATATTTGGCATTTAGGTCAACAGGTACCTAAAAAAATATAACTGGTATTGGGAACCGATCCTATGTGTTTAAGTTAATGTTAATTACAAATATGTTCTTTAAATTTTATAATAATCTTTATTTTATTTAAGACCATATTATTATATAGGTAAGCTTATAGGATCAAATAAAGAGACTGAAGTTAAGTCAATGTTAAAACCATGAAATCAAAATTTGAGTAGGCCTACTGGTACTTTTACAGGAAACTGGTAAAAAAAAAATGTCTATTTTAGGCCTAAACAATACATTTTTCATTAGCTGCGTAAAACCAGGAAGATTCATAATTTTTTTAATCAGAAAAAAAACATGGAAGATTGAAGTAAAAAAAAAATCAGAATTTGGTTAGCCATACAAAGAGTGGCCTTGATTCTCGTCAACATCGATATTTAATTTAAATAGTTATATACTTAATATAGCAAAGGCTGTTTACCTTGAATGCATATCTTGAAAATATATATACCTAGTTGTTTATGTTTATTTAGGTAAATTTAATATCTGCTCCATCGGGCACGTCTAATGTTTCCAATGTACAACAACAACAACAACAACATGTGTTCAGGACTTAATTTTCCAAAAGAACAGTTAAGCATTTTATCTAAACAATTTTAATAACATAACTGCATTTATATTATTGACTTGCAAAATCTTAAAATAATTAACATACCTTCGCACATCTTCAGATTGCAGAAAGAAGCCCTAATGACGTGACCCTATTAATCCAACATGTGGTTGTGAAGAAAGTCAAAAACTGGTACATTTACCAAGTGTAGCAAATCAGGTGAAGAAGAAATGTACGAGTCATAGATGTAAAACTGGAATCTCATTGGTTGAATATTTGGAGGGAAAAAGCTATATTTATTTTACAAATCAAAAACATTTTCTGGTACTGTCCATACTTTGGACGTCCATACATGGACACATGATATAAAAAACATTGTGTGGTTTTTCACAGGACTTTACCAAAAAACACACAATGACCAAAAACGTTGATAGCAGATAAAACATTGTGTGGTTAGCCACACAATTCAAAATAACCACACAATGACAACCTGTACACACATAAAAACACACAATGTACCATTCGTAAAGACGGACGGACGGACAGACGGACGGACCACGGAGAGTGATGAGAATAGCCCACAGTCAGAATGACTGTGGGCTAAAAATCCAATGCGATGATCATGATTGACAATTGATCGTGTTGATCGTAGAAATGTTTTTAACAGTCAAAAACTTTCCTACGATAAAAAAGATTGCCACCACTGACCTCAAGATCTGACAATGTCTAATTGGATCACCGCCATTACCCCTCGGTCAAGACGGCGATTTCAATCGTGCCGACAATCTTGTTAGTTGGAACCAAGCATTAGGAACCGTGGTCACTGCGAGTCTAGGCCCATTTGATTTAAATCGGAAGTGGGCTTATCTCCATGCCTTACGTACAGCCCGCTTGGTCATAAATCTAGTACCCGGTACCATTTTGAAAGCCTAAATCTAGTGATATTCGCTTAAACGGCGTAAATTTTCCCTTTTTAAAGATACCAGTCACCCCAATCAATCAATCAAACAAACCAATTATACAGATACTAACAAGTTTAATTATTTTTAAATGAATAAAATTTTATGTTGACCAACATAAGACATTTTTAAACTTGTATGCACCTGGCCTTTTTGTAAAAGTAGAGCCTCTTCGTGACTTCCTGGTAAGACAGTAATGGTACAGGTTTATCCCAAAGTTCCCAGTCAGCGTTAAAAAGCTAGATGATACTCGATGGTTACAAAATGGCCCAGGCCTTGATGGTGTTGGTTCGCAAGAATATTTAAATCACAGGAGCTGAATGTACACTAAGATCACAATTACGGATAAAAACATCTCTTAATCAGTAGAACTTGCCTATCTTTAACTGGAAAGGGATGCTTGGACTGTGTAAATGGCTCGCTTGTACCAATCGGCCAAACCTCGCGAGATTCGCGTTACTGTGGTATCGTGACTGCTATCATGGTGTGTGCAGTGCATTTTAGGACTTCCAGGTGTGCTTGTACCGACAAGACAAGTCTGTGTCCTCAATAACGTGAGCTCGAGAGAGAATGACCACAAAATTAAGATCAGATGTTTTCGAACGAAAAAGAGGAAGTTAGATAAAAAGTACCACAATGAGAAACGATTAGAGACACAATAAACACAATTGCCTCAGAAGATTTTCCAACCCTTGATCCCCTTTTTCCACTCATACAAAATAGTCCTCTGGCAATCAAATCAACTGTATAACTAACTAACTACCTGCAAGCTCCACGCTGTATTAACCGCAGCTTTTAGAAGGACAGTCAGTACATATCTAGAAGGAAGTTGTCTGAAAAAAGAGACTTGTTCACGCATTATATAAAAATAAAATGGTGTTCGTATATAGTTTATAGAATAGTTTCATTAACTCAACATATAACCCACACAAAGTATCTGAATCAGATGTGGAATTCTAGTTCCATATCGTTGGTAGCTCCGTAACATGGTAAACTTATAGTCACCAGACTCATTGCAATAGCAAACTGTATTCCAAAAAGGCCTCTGAACAGAAGTTACCCCTCCCCTATTAAAGTCTTCTTGGACAACGTTTATATGAATTCTATTAATTACCGCTCAGAACTGAAAATTATTCTGCAATTCAAAGACAGCGAAGGAATAAACTAGTCTTCTGATATTTCCTCAAACAAACTTCTTCTCAGAAATTCAACTTGTTAAAACCTTCAAAAACATGTGTTTAAACCTGTACAAATATGATGACATGCCAAAGCAGAAACAAAACAACCAAAAAGACAAACAAACATACACAAACAAACAAACAAACAAACAAACAAACAAACAAGAGAAAACAGACAAACAAATAAACAAACAATACAAATTAATACATTTGGCAGAGAATTGCTAGTTATGTCCAAAAACCCCTCTCATTCTATTTTGTTGAAGGCTACTACTTGATCCAAGACTGTTTAATGGTCCTACACTTTTGTTTGTATGTGTTTAATAGGTTTAAAAAATGTGGTCACTCGATTGCTGCGTTAATCATGTGTCTATCAAAAATGAGTCTTGGACCAAATCAAAAACCTTGGTCCATTTAAAGTTATTTTGTGTAAAAACTAATCGTTGACTTTATTTTTTTAAATTTGTCGTTTGTTTCCTTCCCTTTTTTTGAGTGTAGGTGTATTTCTTAGGATAATTCTGAATGCCTGGATAACCTTCGCTTTGGCGTGCCATAAGAGTTCGTACTACAGTAGAAAAGTTAGATTTCAACTTTTTTAAGTTTAAAAAGTTTCCAAAATTCACGTGGATAGATAAACTGACCAGTATACACAAACCTACAGAGTATATGCCTATTATACAGGGCGAACCTTAATTCGCGGATTCTATAGCTTCAAGTTTTAGGACCCAAACTGCATGGACGTGAGCCATTGGCGCATCACACGGACACGCCAAATTGTGTGATCACGTGAATCTATCACAAACGCTTTTGCATCCCGTATTAGAAAGGCGTCCGACATATTGGTCATGCATATACAAGCATGGATGCATGCATGCTTGTATACAAAAAGATGAGTAGTTTTTTAAAAATAGAGCTCGGGATATGACAGGAAGTACAGTGAAGGTAAAGAACAGACGGATGGACAAACGAAGTACGTAAAATAAAGTCCCGTTATGCCAGCTGTGAAATAAAATAAATGTCAGCTCGCTATATTGAGTACTTTCGGAGATATAGCTCGAAATATGACAGGAGATAGAGTGAAGGCACAGATGGACAGACAAAGAAATTTCCAATAATGTAACATGAATAGCACCATGACAGTGCACAGTCACAATATGCCAGCTGTTAAATAAAATAAAATTAAACTCGAAACATTGAGCACTTTTGGAGATAGAAATCGCGGAATATGACGGGTGGTAGAGTGGAGACGGACGATCGAACGGACAGACGGACGGCACCTATTTTAAGATACCCCCGCAAATATCTTGCGGGGGTATAAAAAAACCACGCATGTAAAGGATATTTTCTTTGCAGTTTAAACTGTTTAACTTGCAAATAAATAAAGACCTACAGTTAGCCACAAGGAATATTCTCTTCGATTTTAAACCATACTTTTAACTTCAACTAGCCAGATTCAAGCAGAAATTTTAACGTTTCTGATAGCCATTGTTTTTAAAATGCAAAATAATTAATGTTCTATTGGGGCGACAGTTTTGTCGAAGTTTTACTCAGTCACTCTCCATCAACAAATGTATACCCCGGTAAAGAGATGTAACCTGCATCTGTTAGATGAAAACGTTTTCTTACAAAACATTTAACGACGTGTACAATTTTACGAATGCTAATTTTATTTTTTTGTCTGTCTAGCCAGCAGAAGTTATATTTCACAACACGTTGACAAGCCTTAAGAAATGTTCCGTGGGCTGTGTGAAGTTCCGTCCTGTATCTCTCAGTGTTTTCGTACCTTTTTTTAAATATAAATCTTTTTTTTCTGATAGTTCTAGAGGGCTCTTCTTAGTGTAATGCAACGTGTCATTATCTAGGCAATACTGGAGAGACTACCTAGATTTAATATTAAAGTTGCGCAAGTAAAAATACTTGATATAGGAAATTCAGGTCTGTGATGTGAAGTGTTATTGGGTTTTGTTCCAGTCTATTGGCTCATCGTTCACCCGTGGTCTGTCAACTGAAGATAGTTTATATACACGGAGCCTATATGACATACGGACAGTTTCCTTTTAAAATAAAACTTATTTGCAAGATTTTACATTTAAAGCGACAGACATTACGCGATGTCATGGACCAATTCAGACTCCATGTGGACATCCCTTTGAACTGTATTCTAGTGTCTCGTTAATTATACACGTACTTATAAAGTCTACTACTCCCTTATGTTGTCTCCTATCGGTATAAACCCCTCTCATCAAGAAGATGCAGTTCTTCTTAAAAGTAAAATTAAACATTCATGTTTTAGCACTATTGTAACGAAATATTTCGAATTTGTCAATTTTGACCTACGTTTAAGCTTCAAACGATATACTGTGATCTAACCCTAAGCATAGACCCTTTATTTCTGTGACTGGATTTGTTCGGGTGGGTGAGCTTCTGCTTTGTGAAATAAGGTTCAGGCCTGGGAATACTGTGCGGACGCGCTGTTCAACAAGCGATATTTATCAACAACTTCAACTGTACTCGGTTACTTGGCTTCTAAATCTAAGAATCAACGTTGCGTGTTAGACCTCCTTCGAGAAAAACTTCATCGTATGTTGTCCACTCAAACAGTGCAGGGAATGACGCGTTGAAGAACAATATTTGAGAATCAGAGGTTGCGGACGGTTCGCAAGCTGGCGCAAAGCCGAGGCGATCCCGATGCAAGCACGAGATACAAATACTTCAATCTTTTGAAGACTCCGTAAAAGACAGAAGTTTAGTTGACAACCCCGGTCTTGTGTCCACTGCTGAGGTCCTATCGCCAAGGCTAACGGATAAGGATTAACGTGCAGGCCTAAAACAACAGGGGAATAAGAGTTTTTGTATGTTCGTCTTTTAGGGAGAATTAAATCAGAGTGGATCAAGTTGTTTTACGACTATTCAATATACACACACCTATATTTAGTTAAACTTCGAATTTCCTAATATATTAGCTGAATGAATTACAGTGCGGATAAAAATTAAATAAAATCTAGAAACAGTTATATCGATCTATGGATTAACTTCGCTCGAATCGTACTGTAATGAATTTTAATCAATATTTAAACGATACAATTAATTGTATTAATTTAACTCTCATTACACTCCTGTTGTCACCCGAACACTCCTATTCTTGCGTGAAAGTCGACAGTCCGAAAGATTTCTGACTTCATCATATAAATCCCATTGTAGGAATATTTTATCGTTGTCAATCATGAAAATGAGAACAGTCAAATTTATACGCAAACAATTCAGGATGTAAAAAAAAAAAAAATTTAAAAAGAATAGAGAAATGAAAAAGTATATATTAGAACATTATCTATAAGCATATTATTTTTATATATCACAAACACAAGACCAAGCTTTCTAATGAGAAGTGTTTCGTTATGAACTGGAGTTAATGTAATTGCAGCACATGGTATCTTTACAATTGTAACGATCTTATTGCACTATTTCCCATTAAATCGTATGTAAACCGAAACAACACGAAATCAGAACAAAAGACAAACACATGTGAATTATTAAGGACCCAGCGAGTGTCTTCATACAATTTGCTTTATGACAGAATCCCATAAGAAGATTTACGAGCTGTCTGATAAGGCTAGGGTTTCGTGACTGCCCTATAAGAAGTTGAAAAAAAATAAATAAAAAATAAAAAAATAAAGAATTAAAAATAGCCTCTTTTTATTTTTAAAAGGTCAAACTCTGTGCTGAAAATGTAGATGGTACTTGGTTACAAAATGCAAAAGAATGTCCACTGTTAGGTTTATAAATGTACATTGCTTTGTTCGGACCATGGCTGTATGCCTTTACACTTGGGCTTGTTTTCGAGACAATCTCCACCTACACAAATGGCCGCAATACCTAGATATATAGCCCAGAAAGTCAGACGGTTTTTGACCTCCCCAAAGCTCTTTCCTTGTAATGTTTAACTATCAAATAAAGCTCAATATTATTTACACGACGCCTTCAAGGGGCATTGCACACTATTATACGGTTCAGGCGCTAAATAGCTTGTTTAATCGCTTAAGAGACTTGCAATGGAAATCTCAGTTGACTGTAGTCTCTCAATAAACGATACGTGACACGCAGATCTTCAGAACGGATTTGCTTTTCCCTGATTTGGTTTGGTCAGTAAATTGGGCCACAATGCCTTTGTTAAATGATTGCGTTCTAATTTGCTCTGAGCAATTGACAATTTAGCACGTACATAAATTCTCCTGGTCTTTTGCAGACAAATAAGATTACGAGCAGGCCCCCAAAACGTTTGATGCTCAATAGTCTTGTAAAATAAACTTTTCTCTCTTAGTTTGTTTGATTTATTGGGGTTTAACGCCGTACTCAAGGTTATTTCACTTACATGACGGCGGCCAGCCCAATGAATGAAGGAAACCAACCTCGACGCCACTGGTAACAGCTGAAGACAAAACAGGACGATCATAATACAAAAACGTCACGAACAGATCGGTTTCATGTTGAGAACAGTTTCTGTAAAATGGTACTGTTTATCATGAATCTTGATTCGCACTGCTTTCAGGATGTAAGTTTTACAAGATGTTATACATATTGCATAAAAATGTGAGCACACAAACTTGAGTTTGATCAGTAAACATGCCTTAACAGGTCATATTGTTTTGCGAACTTTGGTGAAATCTATAATATGTAATTGTTTGGCTTTTATAGTCCAAAGGTGCAGTTGGTTTCAACACTTGAAGGTAAATATTGTAAAATAACGCATGGCAACCATAACACTGAGCGGAATTTTATGAAAAACAACCCCTTGATCCCATCCTTCCATCGTTGTAAAAGGTGAAAGGTACAATTGGAAATGGCAGCATTATTCGTGTTTGCAATCTCATCAATCATTGCAAGCCATTCAACAAGACTGAATTGAGTAGGTGACTTATTTCCAAGATTTGTCCAAAACACCTAGACACTATATTGTAAAATAAATCAATGGCGGCCATATTGTTTTGGGAATTTTGTTGAAATCTAGAAAAAGAAGAGAAGTGAGAAATCAATAGATTCGTCTTTAAGTTATTGTGTTCACACAACAAATGGACACCTGAATATTGCAGAGTAACACAATGACGGCAATCCTTCAGTGCAAGAGAAGTAGACTATATTTCAAGTTTGAAGTTATTTGATGAAGGTGTCTTGAAATAATTGTGTTCACAACAAACGCACAAATATATTGTTAAGTTACGCAATAGCGGTCGCATTGTTTGGGGGAACTTAGTGAAATGAAACCTGATCTGTGTTCAATGTTGTTCTGTGAATAAGTTTTTGTGTAATGGCGTTCACAGCACTTAGATATAAAGGCATTAAAATTATGCAAGGGTGACCATATTGTTTGTGAAATTAGGTGAAATGCAATCCCAAAGTTCGGTGCAAGGGGAGTTGTTATTGTTCTAGCTTGAAGTTATACAATGGACATTGTATACATTTTGCGGGCTTGATGTAATGTAATCACATCCCATTCTAAACGTTATTCGCGGACCTACCTCGAGATTTCATCCGGAGATTCCAGCTCTAAGGTATTGACGGGACATCTTTTCGCTGATTATCCCCTATTTTTCGGGATTTTTATCAAAAGACTTTTACGCCATATGTTCGCCAGAATTTAATTCATAATCAAGTGTGGAAATAA
>JAVFBX010209657.1:0-12029 GCA_034783855.1 Mopalia kennerleyi
TAATACAGATACATCACAAACAGACCGTAGGAACAAACAAGGACAAGACAAGATGAATACAATACGTAATACAAATACATCACAAACAGACCGTGGGAACAAACAATTACAAGACAAGACGAATACAATACGTAATAGAAATACATTACAAACAGACCGTGGGAACAAACAATGACAAGACAATACGAATACAATACGTAATACAAATACATCACAAACAAACCGTGGGATCAAACAATGACAAGACAAGACGAATACAATACGTAATACAAATACATTACAAACAAACCGTGGGAACAAACAATGACAAGGCAAGACGAATACAATACGTAATACAAATACATCACAAACAAACCGTGGGATCAAACAACGACAAGACAAGACGAATACAATACGTAATACAAATACATTACAAACAAACCGCGGGAACAAAACAAGACAAGACGAATACAATACGTAATACAAATACATCACAAACAGACCGTGGGAACAAACAATGAGAAGACAAGACGAATACAATACGTAATACAAACACATCACAAACAGACCGTGGGAACAAACAATGAGAAGACAAGACGAATACAATACGTAATACAAATACATCACAAACAGACCGTGGGAACAAACAATGACAAGACAAGACGAATACAATACGTAATACAAATACATCACAAACAGACCGTGGGAACGAACAATGAGAAGATAGATGTTTGTTTGTTTGATTGGGGTTTAACGCTGTACTTAAGGTTATTTCACTCACATGACGGTGTGTCAGCGCAATGGGGAAGATGCAACAAATAAAGATTAGACGGGCAAATATAGGACAGTCACGTGACGCAATACACAGACATTACAGACTTAACTTTGTAGAGATACCGGAGTCACCCAAATCAAACGCATAAACAAATTTAAAAGACACTAGCAAGTTTAATCATTATTAAATGAATAAAATTGTTAAGTTTTATGTTGACCTACATTATACAGTTTCATGCACTTATTTGGGGGGGGGGGGGGGTTGTTGTAAAGGTAGAGCCCCCTCGAGACTTCTTGGTAGACAGTGATGGTGCTGGGTTATCCCAAAGTTCCCAGTCGGCGTTGAACAGCTAGATGGTTCTGATGGTTACAAAATGGATGAAACCTTAAAAACAATTACGAATTACGTACCGGTATTAACATTAAACGCCAAACAACCGTCTATTAATGACATAACGCACTCTTATACATTCAATCACTATTTATACCAACAGAATTAGTTCTTTACTGGCTTTAAGCTGATGATTTAACCTGGGCTGCAATGGGCGTATTGGAAGAGCTTTTTTAAACAATACGACTGACCAGTTTCTTGCTGTCCACAGCACACTTGTGTTTGCCAGGATAGCATCAAATTGTTTAATGGCGACGAAGAAGCGGGAGGGGTTATTATTTGCAAATTAATCATGTCATGGCTTTGGATTAGAATGTTATTTTATGCGTATGATTAGATTTCTGTCAGTTTTACCAAATTTAATCTGCGTTGCAGCCCGAGCATAAACATTTATAAACTACAGAACTTGGATATTATATTGGTGGCTGACGTTGGTTAAGCTATCGGTCGCTTTAGTTTTTTACATGTTCTTTTGGCAAAAATAAGTAGTCTATAAAGCTTATCAATTTAAAACTAACCATTCAATATGAATGGCAGATAGCTGTCGAGTAGAAAGACTCCAAAACACTTATTCGTTAGAAATTTTAATACACTGATTAAAAGTAAGGCGTCTTTATGTTTTGTTTTATAACAAGCGCTTCTTGATGTAAAGTTCTTGGGACGCGGCCGCTAAATTGGCTGTCTGTACAACAACTTTGTCGATAACCAATCAAAGCCTTTTGAATATTTAGGTAAGAAAC
The DNA here is from genome assembly GCA_034783855.1 of Mopalia kennerleyi. NCBI lineage: Eukaryota > Metazoa > Mollusca > Polyplacophora > Chitonida > Mopaliidae > Mopalia > Mopalia kennerleyi. Next base: position 1,885 of record JAVFBX010209657.1, read on the forward strand.
AGCTAGAATAAAGGATTTTAATTGGATGTTTAGAAGTAAACCCTGATCTGGTAATCCGCGTGAAACTCCCATTCTTTTATCAGCGGCTATAATCCAAGGCGTTGTATACATAGCCGATAATTAATGCAAGTACAAGATGTTTGAAGAATATTGAAATATCCATTAAGTCACGGAATTTCCCCTCGCAAGCTGTTTACAGCTGTGGAGGGTGACCCCCTTGGGCTTCTCCTTATCTTATAGTGCATATTGTTCACTGCTGCTATTCGAGCCATCACAAAGTTCAAAATTATCTCAGGAATTATTTGGACATGCGATACAAGGTACGAGTTTTTCTCTAATGAGACAGTCAACTCCCACAAATCTCTGCGGGTTACCAGGAATGCGGTGCAAATTGTGAGAGGATAAATATACAAACAACTGGTTTCTGATACAGAACTAGTTTGTGTTTTTCTAAGACTTTTTACGTACAACGGAGACTATTTGCAAAGCCCAGCGTTGTGTACGAAAGCACATTTCAGGCATGACAAGGTTATAGTAGACAATATGTGTATTTATTTCTTTGCAATCAACATCATATATAAATGTTGGATTAGGGTATAACGTCAGAATGAATGTTGGATTAGGGTATAACGTCAGAATGAATGTTGGATTAGGGTATAACGTCGCACTTAAGCTTATTTGGTTAAACAATAATTTTTTTCACTGATTCAGAAAAAAGATTTAAGGATATTTAACTTATATGATGACGAATTTTCCTTTTCTCACTGTTTCTTTTTTATGTGGTGGAAAACACATCACGATGCCATCGCCCGAGCCACTGGACACACAAACATACCTGGTTTTGACATAGTGACTTAATCCTGTGAATGTAACATCGAACAAGTATCAGTCCGACACGCTAACCACTGAAACACGGCCTCGAGCGCTTACATCTTGGTAGCACAATACATAATTCCTTCGTCTTAGCCCTACGGTCCGTCAGTATAAACAATGGGAGATTACTTAAACAGATCAACTCTGATGAGAAATTGAAATAAAACTTTATTTAAACGCGAACAAAGAAATTATTAAATAGATTATATTGTCAATGGTATCCAAAACAATCAAAGAAAAATCAATATAATTTTTGGAGAGGCCGGCGATAGCGGCGGATCGATTTCCATCCTCCATCATGGGTTTCTATTGACGAAGGAATTAGCCCTATATATTGTGCCGTATAGTGTTAGAAAATAATGTGTTTGTTAAGTTACTGGTTTACACATTAAATACTAACTACCTTGGAAAGAAATGATACGAACACAGATATACAGTATTTTATGTTTGCCTGGGATGCTGCCTAAAGCTATTCTAACCATATGGCGGCGAGGAGAACCAATGGTTGTAATCGCTGTGGCGTTAGGTCAGGAGGAAGATTCCTGGTGCCATGGTGACCTGGTGCTCCCAGAGCTTAGGGACAACGTGAAGTCGTTCTGTTGATGTTGTTTTTGTTTTGCGTAAGTCCTGTCCCGTCATTGTTTGGTACAAGTTATGTCCAGGGTGGTTTCCTTCACCCATGTGTGCTTGCACGCTGTCGTATGTTTGTTTGTTTGTTTGTTTGTTTGTTTGATTGGGGTTAAACGTCCTACTCAAGGGTTCCTCACTTGTATGACGACTGATTGTCCACTACACGCTGTTCCTTGTCCTATTGTGGTGGAAAAACCGAGAGGAAACCTCGTAAAAACCACCCCCGTGATTGCCGGAGCCACATCTTGTGACTCACTCATATACCTGAGGATCGTCAGACAGACTCGATCCCGTGAACGGTACATCGAAGTAGGCTTTAGAAATTGCACTCGCTATCCACTCAGCCACGACCGCGCTGTCGTATGAGTAACCTAAAGTACTGCCTTAAAACACAAACAACCAATTATTTAGTGAATAAAGGAATAAATCAACCATTCAATCAATTCAATGACTGTGGGGATGGTTTGAAAAGGGTATCTGTAGGTGTACAGACTGGGCGACCTTTTTCCCTATCATTATCTTTCTACACAAGAAGCGAAAAACAAAACTTATCCATTATCGCCAAGCTGGTGGACTTTGAACCCCTTCATATATGCATACTCAAATAACAACTTATGTTTGCTCTTTATCCTTTGTTTGGTTTTTACTATCATTTCATAGGTATACCAATAATGATGTACACATTAAGCGACACGCTTATATTGCGTACCAAAAGCATGTATCAAATATATTTTGATTGTTGTTTAATGTCGTACTCAGTGGTATTTTATTTATAAAAAGAAGGATTGTCCCTTTCACACTTTCCTTGCTTGAATGAGATAGAAACCGGAAGGAAACCTCATTAAAAAAAAACCCGCGATTGGGATTTGACGTCGTACTTAAGGGTTTTACATTTATATTACAATAACGGATTGTCTATTTTTCACCGTTCCTTGCTTAAATACCTGATAGTCGACAGGAGGATTCCAAACTGTGAGAGGTGCAACGAAGTAGGATTGGTAGGCCGACACGCTTACCACCAACTAGTACCAAGCGACGGCCAGTGGCTGAGAACAATAGAAAACTCTCCCCCAAACACATCGCTCAATCTGTTAAGGTATAGAAATTATAAACAGAACCCTTTGAAGTAAATGTTTTGTTTGTATTACTCATTTAATCGGATAGAGCTGAAGACGTTCTTCCTACTCTCATTTAGTGTTTCGGTATGTATCTCGCAAGACGTCAATTCTCATGCACTGCTCAATAACATTAAAACTCCTTTTTTAAATCTAGTTCTAAAAGGCACAGACTCTTCGGGTGAGATAACATACCATTATTCAAACAGTTGTGTCTGCACAGCACAGTCAACGTGGCAGGGGAAATAAGTCTGATTTGAACTATACACAAGTTACTTCCCCTGACAAGTGCACACGATTTATATAGGCTTAGAACCATTTTAAAAAATACTATTTGTACATTAATTTGGAAAATGTGTGGAGAGAAAAGGAAAGGGAGAAATTAAGCATAGTGTGAAAAGGAAGCTTCTCTGAATGTGGCTTGTATTCACAAGCAGAAAAAATACCGGCGTGACAACGTCACTTTTATGGAATATTAAAGTATCTATATTAACAACATGCTTTCAGCAGACAAATCCCACGGGATATCATTTCGTTGTAGATGATCCTGGACTATTCAGCTGTTATTACAACACTTCTTATTGGATACAAATATGAAGCATACATACAAACAAAGTATATTTTTATTTACGAATTTGTTAGCCGGAGACTGTTTGGAGCCGAGATTTGGTTGATTGGGATTTATGGATGTACTTTAAGGTATATGTATAGTTCAAGCAGTTGGTAAATGTTATAGCAATACCATAGCTCTATCAATCTAATACGATTTTTAATTAATTTGTACAGTCCTTCAGACTTCTAGCCAATCAGAAGGCCGAGTGAGGCCGAAGTGAGGCAGACAGGCACACAGAGTGACAGTCGGATACACTAGTCATAGATACGATGGAGGAATTAGCCTTACTTTAAACGGTCGATTCTATAGGTCTCGTGGCGTAAGCCCCCTAGTGTGACAAGAAATATATTTGATTGGTCAATATTTGTGGTGCTCTTCTGTTTAGTGATTAAAGTAGCAAGACATGGTCGCGTGGATGAATCTGACTGTAGTTTAACCAATACCCAATGTTTAAGATCCAATTTTAAAATGGATATAGCTTTATTAGAAAAATAGAGAGCAAAATTCAACACTAGAAAAGATGCCCGTGACACCTATATGTATTATGTATCAGAGCGGAGCATCGCTTTAGGGTTTAGTTATTTCAGTCATACGGCTGCGTGTCAGCCCACATGGAGAAGGAACCCCCATCGACGCTGTTGGCACAAGGACGAGATATGACAGCTTCCGGGTTCTTGGGTCATTCCTGGTCTGGTATAGCACAATATATACGGCTAATTCCTCCATCTTAGCCCTACGTCCGGTCAATAGAAACCCATATCTAAAAAAGTCTGATAAGGAGATGGATAGTCACATATCAGTCTGTGGATACTTTCGAATGCTTTATACAACAAAACAAGAACATAAAAATATGTTAATTTTCCTCAAGCTGTTCATACAAAAGTATCACACACACCGCCCGTAATTAAATACGCTCTTTTTGGGGTTATTGAATCTGAGTTTTAGCTCGTCAGATGGCGATGTTGCCTATCTGAGAGGCTATTTACACCAGATCAATTTATTTGTACTGTTTTTCTCAACTTGCTGACCACAGACGCTTTGAATACTCGTTGATGGGTATGGTGACGTTTGAGTTTTCTATAGGGGACGGTTGACATGTCATTTTATTTATTTGATCTAAACGGTTTTAAGAACCAAGCCTATACATCTCACTGAAAAACTAACTTAGACAATCTTTTTACAACTAGCTCTAACTAATATTGTTTGTTATAGTTAATGTATAGGAATGTACGCTTGTTTTCATTGCATTGGGGCAAACTGGGGTGGGGAAGGGGGGGCAAGGAAATTTCCCGGAGGGGTAAATGCCCTCGCTCAAATGAGTCACAATAGACGCCCGAAGAAATCTTGCCACATGGAATATTAAAATCAAGTTAGAAAAGAATCCACCAGGTGACAGCATGTCTGGACAATAATTCACCAAACAAAATCCTACATGACATCTTGACACGTGGAATATCCTAACTGCATACTTACTATGATTTAAATTCCACAAGTTTTCAAATTAACATACAGAAACGATATTTAGACTTTGCCGCCAGGTGGCGCCACATGTAGTCCGACATACACCCAAACTAATCCCATGCGACGTCTTGTCACATGGAACAATCAAATAAAGTGAGATTCGAATTCAACAAAAAGTTTTCAATTAACAAACAGAAACGAAATTTGGACTTTGCCGCCAGGTGGCGCCACCTGAAGTTCGACACACACCAAAATCGATCCCAAGTGAAATCTTGTCACATGGAACAATCATACTAAGTTTGATTCGAATTCCACTATAAGTTTTCAAATTTACATACATAAACTAAAGTAAGACTTTGTCACCAGGTGGCGCCACATGTTGTCCGACATACGCCTAAGTCAATCCCAAGCGACTTCTTGTCACATGGAACACAAATACTAAATTTGATTTGAATTCTATAACCGGTTTCCAAGTAAATGTCCGGAAAACAAAAAGTAGACGGACGGACATAACACATAAACCCATAACATACAACGTAATACAGGCGTATAAAAATGTTACGCAACAAGCCATGTCCTATGGGTGAATCTGTAATAGCAAAAGACACCATTACAACTGAAGGTGAATTTCAGAAAGATAGGCCTTATTTTTTTTTAGTTCTACTGTGGAAACAAAATTCACCAAGTCTAACCTGGGATTCCAAGATATGCACACTGTAATCCCAGGTCGAACTTTGTATCCATAGAAATGAGAAAATAGTTTTAAAATGGTGATTCTGTAATAGCAAAAGGCACAGCTACAACAGATGGTGAATGTAACTACCAAGTTTCACAAAGATAGACCGTATAGTTTTTTAGTTCGGCTCTGAAAATGGATTAGAGCCATCCGGCCAACTGGACGGACAGACAGATGGACAGATTTTTAAAATGATGAATCCATAATAGCAAAAGATACAGTTAATGGTTAATATGCCTACCAAATTGCATAAAGACAGGCCTTATAATTTCCAAGCTCTACTCCGAAATCAAAATTTACTTCTGAGTTTGGCTAAGACCAACTTTGTATCAATAGAAATAAGAAGACAAAAAATAAAATAAAAATGGCGAATCCACCATAGCAAAAGGCACAACTACAATCGATGGTGAATGTGTCTACCAAGTTCCACAAACATAGGCCTTATAGTTCTGCTCTGGAACAGATTAGAGTCAACCGGCTGGACAGACGGACTGACAGACAGATAGATTTTAAAAATGATGACTCTGTATTATTTACAGTTTATGGTTAATTTGCCTACCAAGTTTGATAAAGATATGCCTTATACTTTTTGAGTTCTGCTTCGGAAACAAAATTAACCTCTGAGTATAGCTAAGTCTAACTTCGTATCAATAGAAATAAGAAAAATAAAAAAATAGTTAATCCGTCATAGCAAACTTCAATCGATGGTGAATGTATCTACCAAGTTTTCAAATATAGGCCTTTTTGAGTTCTGCTCTGGAAACGGATTGGAGTCAACTGGCTGGACAGACGGACTGACACACAGACAGATTTTTAAAACAATGAATCCGTATTAGAAAAAGGCACAACTACAGGTAACGTGCTTACCAAGTGTCCTGAGCATGAGTCTTATAGTTTTCGAGTTCTGCTCAAGAAACTGCTTAGAGCCAGCTGGATGGACAGATTTTTAAAGCACAACTACAGTTAAAGGTTAATATGCCTACCAAGTTTAAAAAAGATAGGCCTTATTGAGTGTTGCTTTGCTCTTGTCGAGAAAGCTTCTCTTCCGTCATTTTAGCTCTCGAAAGTTCAAACAAAATCATAAAGGGAGACAATCTAAGCTTTAACTCAAGTTAACGATAACTCACCAAAATATTTAGAGTTATCTACCTTTATCCACACATGGGACCGAGGTTGTGAAAACTTGAGCATACCCGGTGCGATTAGCCCCGCGAGTCTGCATGCGCCAACGAAACAAAATAACCAACCAACTTCAGTTGAGCATAGGCCTACTGAGGTCCGAGTCTGTGTTATAAAATGTTTTGAGCACGTACAAAATTAACGCACATTCCCATTCTAAACGTTATTTGCGGACCAGCCTCGAGATTCGATGCGGAGATTCCCTTTTAAAAAGGCCGTCCACGTTTGATATTACCATCTGGATATTGACAGTACCTCGACTGTCAATGTCCAAATGATAAATATCGAATGTCGACATCCTCTTTAATAGGAGCGCAGCCATCTTGGTTGGTTTCCGATATTTCGGAAACCAGCTTTCCGAAATTTGAATTATAGGCCTATGCAACAAGTTATACATCAAAAAGGAACAGTATTTTGTTAAAGGTGATTTTATCCGAGAAACGGGCTTGTTTGATGTGGGGTTTTTTTAATACAAATCCGCGGAGTGCTTTACACGTTTTCGTGTAATATTATCGCTTCCATTCACCTCCGAGATATAATTGTACTGGTACGGACAGTGTCGAAAGATGTTCCGGCATGACTGTTCAGTACGACCTTCCCAAATAGCAACCATCAGTGGGGCCCATATGGGCTGACTACGGGAATCTGGGAAGTGTTTGCCCAGCTATAACCCATATGGGACCCCTCTTATAAACGACTTTGAAACCCATACTTACAATTCCGTATGGGTCCCTTGTGTGTACAATATGGGCAAATCAAAAACGCTCACCCAGCAAAAAAAGACCTAGGCCACACATAGATACTCCCATAAGAAAAACTACTTGGTTTTCCCGCTCTTGAACTTTCACGTCTGCTGAGAAGCTGCTGTCCTTGAAGCTGTCTTTGGTCGGGTCCAATATTAAGGTTTATCTATGATTTACTCATACAATTGTGTGGTAGATGTGAAGTTATAGATTTAATTGTCAATTTCGATTTTGTAGTGTAGCTATCACTTTTAGGCTGATAATTTTATTGGTAGACTGTACTAAAATGTTTACAATGACGTTGTTGTTGTTGTTGTTGAAATATACCATAAAGAGTCCTGTGTTATTTGTTCATGTGGATTATCCAAATAATTAGGCTCTGCATAATATTTAAGCTCGGTATAATACTTGCTATCAGATATTCATCCTAATCATCCATAAGTGGATATGCTATTCATCTTTCTGAGTTTCACTATTAATTATGTAATCTCTGTTACTCGATAGAATGGGACATTAAGCCTCTTCCACAGGAACATGCTAGCCGAGCAACATATTCACGGATCCCTGATTCGAAGGGAAGCCCTGTTTCTTATCCTTCTATACTTATTCCAGGCTCTACCTCAAAATCTTGTGTAATAATCTAAACGGCGGCTCGTGTCGCAAAGTGATCCTAGTTCTAAATTGCTTAAGTCTAAGTTCATCTTAATAAAATGCTCAATAATTTCTTTATAATATGTCGTGATTTCTAAAACAAAATGGAAACGAGTATTGCTTTATCTACAGTTTTTCTTATAAACGCTTAACTACATTTGCTCGAGGCTTACCTGTGTAAAACATCAAAGACGCAATCACTTATCTTGACAGGTAGGTAAAAGAAATCGTTTGGTCGTGATATAACTGAAAGTCCACAAAGTAACTGCTTATGTTGTAAATAATTGCAATATAGCGTATAGAATATATGTTATATAACTAGATCGGTTTCTGTGATTATTTCAAACCCGATTCTAACAAACACGGTCTCTATTATCAGTGTTTGTACATGACCCCCAATGAGCCAGAGTAGTTTGTAACTGTTATCCTACTCCTCGGTTTATGAATCGTTTGTATCACTAGCACTCTGACAGTAAGAGACTGGGTACAAAGCCAAAAGCCGTAAGGGAAGCCACTCTTAACACAACATTGATTGAAATCGATTTTCATCAGTTATCACACTTGTACAATCAGCTGTTGGCTTAAAATTTCCTTGAAACATGTGCTGCAGTCTGACGCTCGGGCGGAAAATGCAACCCATATCACCAATGATACTTATACACGCTCGCTTCGTACATTTGAACCGCAAAGTGTAACGCGTCACGCGACGGGGAACCCCTATAAAGATAAACTTAGGCAAAGATGGCTTTGTGGAACAGACCCCTGTACTGAAGGTATTGTTTCTTTTATTGTGATTAAGATCACCGTACGCCGAAATTGCTTTGACGAACAACACTCTGCAGCTCTTGACGACTTCATGCAGACAGATGTTTTGGAGACCACTTAACGACCGACTGGATTTCCAGGTCTATGAGATAGTGAGAAGTTCTAGTCCTACAGTGAGACTCTTACCTGACGTAACACGGAATGCCTCCCTATGTCAATACATGGGAAAAAATGGTCACTGGACAATAAACAACGGAAGGTTCTTCTCAGCTAAACTTGGACAAGACATTGACTGGACATTTTCGGGCATAATGTAGCCGGAGTAGTGTCCTTAAGTAAAAGCAGTGTTTTCGTATATTCCCACTAAACAGATGGTATGCAAATCTAAAACAATTATAAAGTTAAACAATAAACACAAACTTCATACATATATAAACTGCCCGATATAAGATACGGTTCTAGTTATCTCGGCAGGTCAATTCTCTGTATGTTAAGCGAAATATTGTGTTATTTTACTGTTGCATACAAACGCCCCAAAAATCAATGTTAAACCAAGCAATACCGGTCATGAAATTCCATTTAAGCTACCTGCCTGGTCTCTGTTTTAAATAGATGACCCGCGATTAAATCTCTCCAATTTTCAATGACGAATCTAAGAATTACCAATATCAGTGTGAGTCCAAATCACGAGTATCCATCAACCAAAATTGGTGTCAAGCGACTTGCTTCAAACACAATACGTCTTTCGTATATCGCAACTGGTGCTCCAAACTTTATTCCAGGTTGGGGCTATCTGAAAGCTTCGTTCATGTTGACAGTGACGTCATCATTTGTTCTGACACCGCCTAAACATCAGTTAAACGTGAAACCAAAGCATCTGTTTAACGGCTTAAATATCAATAATTATACTATGACCACAGCTCAAATTAACCTTGGGTCTGTTGAAAACAACGATTTAGCTTACCTAAAACGTAATTACAACGTTGACCAATTTTGAAAACATAATGTCGGGATCACAGATACCGCTCTGTGAAACGATCTCCTTATATATACTGCCAGAAGTCCTTTAACTAGAAGTGTGAAACGCACATATTAGTAGCATTGTGTCCAAAATCGTCCTATTCAACTACTTGCCAGCCCTCATGTGGCGGGGAGGTAATTCTGAAATTGAATCTTACACTTGATCGCACAGTCGATTTGACCTGGCTCTACCTTTCGAAAATAAAGCTATGTGCATGGAATCATGGGAGTTTGCTTCCAGTGGTTGGGGATTGTCAGAATAGTTGCAATGAAAGTCCACAGTTATATCATAATCGAACTATTTTATGGTGTATGTTCGAAATGTTCGTACAAAAAGGACAATAATAAATAATACGTAC
>JAVFBX010209668.1:0-12029 GCA_034783855.1 Mopalia kennerleyi
TGTTTCCAGTAATTGACACGGCTTACAACAAAGGGGGTTTCGGGTCCATTGGTCTCAGGTGTTTCATGGCTGGGTCGTGTCCTGCTAGACTGTTAGATTGTCTACAGGAAAACAACACCTGTCTCATTACAAAATGTAAGAATTATTTTTTCATTATAAACCTTTACTCTATTGTTCCACCAAACAATTGGTTCTGCAGCTTGTATATTATGGGGAGTCTACCTGGTTTTGTAGTAAGTTGCCTTTTTATATATGATTTTATCTATCTGGAGATGGTCGAACAGTAAGCACAGTTGTGTATTTTTTTGCTTACAATTGAACGTAGAAAACTCGTGAACAATCGTAAAATGGAGAGCAAAACTTGATTTAAGGTTAAATATAATGTATGTTTTTTATCGGACTAATGATTCTGCTACGATATACCACTCAAGTAATCCAATTATTCTATCGACCTTCAGGTATATATGCTTTGGATCGTACGAGATGTCTCGTGGAATCGCGGGGGTAGATTTTACAGGGTTTCCTATAGATTGTCCGCCTTCCGTATTTAAGTAGCGGATAGTGTGAAATGGCCAATCAGTCGTCTTACATGTGAACTACCATTAAGTACGACGGTAAATATCAAACAAACAAATGAACTTACAAACAAACAAACAAACCACCAACCGAACAAATAAGAAACACAACTGTGAGTATAATAATCATTTAAGCCCGGATCAAAATTCAGCCTTGAATACCATATGGAATATATTATTTGACCGTGGCTTCATTCTTTGATGAGATATCTCTCATTACTGTTAGACGGAAGTTGCTAGGACACGCTTGAAATGTACACTCTCCAAGGCCACTTAGAAGTCCACTTGGTGTTGGTAGTAAAACGCCAGTAATTTCCGCTAGTCTCGACGCATTGAAACTGAAGTTTGCCTTCTGCGTCTCTCTCTCGAGCCACAGACTCATTAACATGTTCACCAGAAAGGCTTAGGCGCGGTAATTGTGAAATTATTAATAAATCTCGTTGGCCATCTTGTTTCAACAAAACCCAACATTGATGGTCAGAAAAGTGTATTCAAGTAGTTCACGCCTAATGCTACGACGTCTGGACACAGTCTCAGCTAATTGGTTCTTCGCGCCAAACCAATAGAAAGATCGTGGAGTTACTAAACATGTTGTAACATAGAACATGAACTAGTTAGCTGTTTGACCAAAACTGTAACGTTGGGATAGGCACGCTCCATAACGGAAAGCCTAGCGATTAAAGTGACAGAGCTCTATTCTACGGCACATTCACGGAAACGTCCAGCTACTTACAATGTGTCAGACGAAAAGATTTGTTTTATAGTGAACAACTTCTTAGTCAAATGTAGTACTACGTTTACTTTGTCCAACTGGAACTAATAAGTTGTTGTCCATACCAAGACTTTGAATAATATATGTACTTCCGATTTGTATATGTCTCTTTGTACAGTTAATGATTGTCCCGACGACGACACCAAAGTCTACGGCAATCGACCAAATAAAACTGAATGATATGGTCCTGCTATACGAGAGAAAAAAAACAGTCTGTACGAAAGTGTAAACAGGAATCACATTCATGTTGTATATTAACTTTCCTGTATATTCAAAGGTCGTTTGTGTATATGGTAAGAAATCTAGTCGTAGAATGATTGGTTCGTATTACACGTCGTATTGAAGAATAGTTCGCTTAAACTAAATACGACTTTGATACCAGACAATAGGCGAGGATTAAAGAATAAAAAAGGCCCAAAAATCCACACAAAGATTTCGTCGGTAACAGGAAACTTTCGTTCATGTATTTTATCTATCGTCAAAATCTGGCATCAATTTGCGATACATTCGAGGGTCGTTCGACGGACGATCACGAGTGCCACGGGCCAGCTAACCAAGAACGAACACAATCAGATAAAACATCATAGTGTTGATGTCACAATATTAGATTTAAGTCGGCTGTGTTATGTTAAGTGTTGATTTTAAAATCACGCACAGAATAAACATGCGGCACACAACAACGAAATCGTGTCGAAATAGACGAAGTTCCTGGAAATTGGAAAGAATGATCGACTAGTAGCCTTTAGAAAGATAAGCAGGTGCTCTCTTGAACCTGATTAACGACTGTTTTTCTATAGAATCGTGTGTCTAGGGAATTGTAATTTATAGATGGATTGTGCTGCACATAGATACATATGTAAATTTGAATTACTAGTAGCCAATTTGCGGCAGTCCTTTATGGGTATGATTAACAGGTAAGTCAAATAAGTTCCTGGACGTCATTCCGTGGTTGTCAATATTGTAAGGGTACTTCTCACCATTTCTGTGTTCCAGTGACTGGTATTAAAGTTGACAATCGATATTAGACAGATTCATTGTTTTCTGACTTAACCTCGTGTAATTTATCGATGTGATTTGCATCACATCAGAATCCTCAAGCGTGTCATCGTAATTAAGATGATTTCATTACTAAAGCAAGATCTAACTCGAATCTGAGTTGTTTATAATTGATAAAGTTGGTAGGATTTCTGCAATATTTATTTAAAGCGTTGGGCATCAGATAACCAGAATCATTTAGACTAATTTAGTCATAGGATCCGCTACAAATACAGAATGCCAAGGTGAGACAACTCCGTTGATGCAGAATGAGCACGCCGCCTATTCCAGATGAATAACGACAAAATAATTTAGAACAATTAAATAATATATTCCTTCCTGGAATCTCAAAGCCAGGAAGTATGTCTCACGCAAACAATGGATATCAACTAGCTCCCGCAACAATCCTTTTCCTGTCCTACCATTTCGAACTATAAATAGAATTACTCAAAATGACCTTTTTTTTTGCAAAATGCGGACGGCGGAAGTCACTATAGCTAAGGTCAGACGATCAATGGCTCCTCAACAAAATGTCGCCGGATGCGATTGCCTTTCAAGCCGAGGCATGACCATTTTACAGTGAATAGGATATCTTAAAATGTGGGTTTCTCCCGGTACTCCACTAAACGCCGACACTGCAAAGTGTTATATAAGTCAATTACCATTGATTATCATGTTTAGCAACAAACAAATAAATAATACCGTGGACTGAGCGCAATTGTCGTCAGAGTTATTTTCAAAGTTTAACGAAGTGAGAAGTTATATTTGAGCATAAGCCGTTTATTGATTAGGTAAATAGCAATGTTAATACGATAGGAGCTCAAGTTAAGTGATAGATATTGTGCAAGACGATATCTCACTTAGGTATGGGGACATCGCTTTTCAATTAACCAAATTTACCCGATGTTATCTTGTGTCGTAATCAATAAGTTGTGCCATGAAAAATCGCTAAAATTATCACAACCAATGTGACTTTTACATACGGGATCAGAAGAACTTCGATCAATTGTATAAGTGATTCTAAATAGAGGAGTACAGCATCACTTATCCGTTAGCACCTCAACCAAAGACCTCAATGGAAATTAGTTCAAAAGTCCTTGAAAGTTGAAAGTTCCGAAATCAGAACTGAACCGAGCTTTTCGTCATTTGATTCTGCTAATAAATAACTGACTTTTAATACTTTATAGCGTGTCTGATACAGTTTATCTGACGTCAGCAGTGGCCTTATCTCGACAATCTAAATGATTGGGTTGCTCCTACACAAGGATATCATTTACCAATAATTTTTCACATCTGTTAAATGTATAAAACATTACCTAATTTGTGTTACACCCATAGTGATATCGTTACCGGCAGTGCAATGACACCCGTGGATATATGTGTTGAAGGAGGTACGAAACTGTCATTTAATAAATTATAAGTATCGCGTCCTTTGCAGGATGTTCGAGTGGAACATTTGTGATATAATAGTAATTCTGTTCTTTCAGCATGTAGGCAAACGCTGAATTATTATTTTTGGCCTTACAGTTTTGTACTGTAGTTAATAACCTAGAAAACGTTTATATAAGAGATATTTAAGTGAATTGTGATTACGGGTATGATATAACAGCTTTATTCTATGAAACGCTTCCAATGATTACCTAAATGTATTTGGTCTCGGTAATACACAATTGTCTTCAAAATATTGTGTGGTTGAAGCTTTGCCTGGTTCGTATATCAGGCATTGTTCCATATATTAGTTGAACTAAAGCTCCAATGTTTAAAGAAAGCACCCACTACATGTAATTTTACATGGCAACCAAACAATGCTATACCTTTATGGACAATTAACAGAGCTAGACATCGAAACAGTTTCACTTTCCGGGGGAAATTTACTTGTCAACATAAAATTCTCGCCAGCCCTTCCAACCATCTAAAAATTGATTTAGTGGAGTTTTTACACATTACTTCAGATTAATTCACTCATGTACATGACGGGATACAAACCCATTGGCAATGCAGATGTTTAGTACAATCACAATACATACGACTCACAGATCGGCTTCCTGTTACCCATTAGCACTGATAGAAAACGGGCCTGCAGATGGTTACCTCCCAACCGCCCTCATTTAAAAGGCCAGTTATCTACAGTAATTACCTACTGTGTAGTTAGCCTTTGACAGGTTTAAGAGAGAACAAAACTGACAAATATGAACACTTGACAAAGCTCGTTATGACAGATTTGCGGCTTTTAACGACCCTGTATGGTGGTATTGACAAGAACATGCTTCACATGACGCATAGACATACATCGAATACGGAAGTCATTGACCAGGTGTTGAGTAAGATGCATCCATATCAACGCTGCTCTATGCGATTCATGGTCAAGTCCATTCACATTAACGGATGGATGACAAGAGCGTTGTAAACATCCCCAAGGCCGCAACCTAATATGCCGTTACGTAATAGCTAACGGTTCGCTAACACAACTAACACTCATAGCACATGCTCATGTCGCAAACCTCCGGTAAACCTTAGCCCATTAAACACCTGAGATTCTTAGCACAGCTTATTTTCCGTGTAGTCAGACTTTATTCAAAGGAAAACCAAACCTAAACTGGAAATATAAGACGAACAAGCGGAGTAGCTAGCTAATCCCTGCTCAAGGTTCAGTTTGAAAAACAAATATGCTCCCAATTCCGGCTAAGAAACCTTTTTCTGATTACATGTATGTTTATGAACAGTTTCTTCGTCCAGTTGATTTTAGTTCTTGTCGTTTATCGCCATAATGGTTTGAGCAAAATAGTCGGTTCCCTGGCACGCTGCCCTATCAGTATTCTGATGCAGAGGATGGATAAAAACACTTCATTTCAAGTTTATCTCTTTTAATGAGACCAAGAGAACAAAGATAACTCTTTTCCTTGAGAGTCGAAATAAATCTTGTGGTTGTTGTTTTACGGAGTTTCTTGTTGGTGTTTTGCACAACTTCATGTTGTGTTCCACTGAGTAACTGGAGTGAGGGATCCTATACGATCCGAAACCCTTTATGATCTCATAGGATCCTATATGATTCTATAAAAAACTTGCTTTGCATTTTATTTTTACAGGATCCTAGCTGTATGCAATTTCTGTAAGAGTAAGTATGAGAATCTAATCAAAATTGCCAATTAGGGAGTTTCTCCTATCGATACGTAGCACCAGACCGTTGTGACAGTTATATAGGCCTATGTAGATACGATTGAGTTAAAGTCAAATTAATAGTACATGTAATTTAGTATTTTACTTCCATGCCTGTGCTTCAGATGTTCAGATTCCCATACGCTAAAGTATGGTTTAAAGTAAAATAATCAGACACTGTTTCTTGGTTGAAGTGAAAAATTCAGGTGAAACAACAAGTTTGGTATAAAATAATGGTAAATGTTAAATGGGAAAGTATTAAGAACATGCGACTAAACGTCTGGTTATCAGCAAAGATGGGTTCTATGGAGAACGGATCGAAAGTAAGCCCAGTAACAGCCAATGAATCGTGTGAAATCAAACACACCTCGGCCGATTCCTTCTTAATTGCCCTTTTATCATCGACCAAGTCAACCCAGTGGGCGGGTTATATGATGTCATTACTTGGAAACAGTGACAGGCCGAGGCCACGAGGCTGCTGTGTAAATGACAAATTTCCAGATGTTTCCCAAAGTCGGAGACTGTATTTCCGCTGATGTGAACAATTAGAACCCTAGAAACGGGGTTTAGAGCTTTAATGGCCGTCTTGCATTTAAGCAATACTGAGAGATACTAGATCTCTAAGAGCATGTGAATTGAACAAAGCATAAGAAACCTGGTTAGTCCTTTTAAATTGTAATTACGTGGTGGTATTGGAAATTGATACGTTAGCTTAAAATGGTGTTTGTTTTATTTGTTCGAAGAATTAACACCGTTCACATGACGGCTTGCCCGCTTAAAATGAAAATAGAAATATAAGAAAATGATCATTTAATTTATTGTAATATGAAAATCTTTTTAAAAGTATCAGACAGCCAGTAATTAGCTGTATGTAATTGACATTTTAAGGAAATGTATCTGACATCGGTTGCAGAGCAAACGAAGCCGGTAACACTAAAATGTGACCCGACATCACGAAATGATACACACGTCGCAAAACTGAAGAAATGCGTTACATACACCGTTGGAAAGCAGAATGTTTAATCTTTAAAATGACACCAAAATTGTTTAATTATCTACACAAATTGGCGACGTTATTACACTTTTAGTACAGACACTTTTGCTGTTCGAAATAAATTGCTTGTCTTTTTTTTCAGAAAATCAGGTTAGAAGTTGTGGTTATGGCTAGAGCAACCAACGTCCTATAATGATACAAACAATAAACAAGGATTGTTGCTGGTTACAAGATGAACGAACTACAAGTTCTCTATAAAATCTGAACAC
The DNA here is from genome assembly GCA_034783855.1 of Mopalia kennerleyi. Classification (NCBI taxonomy): domain Eukaryota; kingdom Metazoa; phylum Mollusca; class Polyplacophora; order Chitonida; family Mopaliidae; genus Mopalia; species Mopalia kennerleyi. The sequence continues at coordinate 6,802 of JAVFBX010209668.1, forward strand.
TTTGATATGGAAAAAATTATGTTTTAATTGATGTGAGATTTCGGTATTTCCAAAATGTTGGAAATAAGCTTGTTCATATTTAAAATTGAATTATGATCGGAATTACTGTATAGAGGAATGATAAACGAAGGTATTTAAGCAATAAAATCTTTTCCATAATGTTCACGCCAATTAACCTTTGGAGGCCTGGAGCTAGAATTCATATGTGCGATATGCGACTCGTTTCGAGGGGTCTGGTCACAAATGTGCTCCTATACCGTTGCGCCAAGTCCGGATTAACTGACTTAATGGGATTTATGTTATGTGAACTCGTGTTTGTAAATAAAGCGAAACAAGGATTCATTGAACACATTCAGTGAACACATACATTTCAACCAGTTACCACGTCTGGGCGCAATTCTTCGCCTTTTCTCAGTCTGTCTGGGCTTAAATGGCAGTTAAACATCGATGATATATAGACCACATCGACGCCAGCGTGATCTTCTGTTCTTCACATTGGTCTGACTTCGTCTAGTCGCTTTGATGAAATCACACGGGGGTAGTGATTTAGTACAATGATACCTTATTATTAAGGAAACGACAGCCATGTCAGGTTAATACCACGTTAATGAGGTCTTGATTGGAGAGGTTGCCACATCAGCGGACATACGTCTAAAGCTCCTCGTAATGGCAGAAACTACCAGGCCATGTATGTGTGTACAGCAACCAAGAGCCCTGCGACTGTGTGGAAGAGCAATTGAATTAAACATTTTATCTATAACGGTAATTCTGACCAATGGTAAGCCACAGTTAATCATGGATTTCACACGACTTCCAGGGCCTTTTTGCGGACGAACTTTCAAGCTGTTTTCGCACAAAGATATCTGTCAGTAAAACGCAGTTGTTCACTGTTCCTGCCCTGGCATTTTCCATGTGACCACAGCCGTACCACGTTTTGTGTATGCTATGCATAACTTGCAGATTAGCGGGATGTAAACTAGGATAGGATTGAGTTAAATTAATATATCATATACACTTGGGACTATGAGAACTCACGACGAATGTATTCGACACATTACAATTATTACCCAAAGTAGAACAAATTTGTGTAATTTCACTGTATCCGTGGCAGAATTGCAGCACATTTTTATTGCTCTTCATGAAAAACGATGACAAATACTATACAAACAACAATAAAATGTAATGTCGCTTTGCTCTCAATCCATTCAATGTCCTAAAACAAATCAGCCGTATGCATTGAAGAGATATTTCTGTAAAACAATCTTTTTTTCTTTTCACCATTTTCAACAGTATTGTCTGATATCGTGGTATTCAGCATATTATATTGAAACAATACATTACAACGATAACAAATCACATTACTCATGCAGGATTACCTTGTCTTGGATTGGTTTGGTCTTTACAATAGCCACATATTCGGGCTTTGTACTGGTCAGCCTGGACGGTAACTTTTCATGAACCCCAAGACCTAGATGAACAGGAGTCAGACAGTGTTTGCTTTATATCATAATATCAGCGCGAATAAAAGGCAGGGAGCTATTTTGATCTGAGTTTAATTAGATTGGGAAAAACAGTACTACAAAAGTACCTAAATCTACTATATAAATCCAAATAACCTGAACTTTACAAATACTACAACACCAGCAATGTGCGCATAATACAAGCGAGTGATATACAATAACCATCCACTTCCGACCAAAGACAAACAGGATCGCTACCACCTAGGGAGAGATTACGAAGTCCCTTATGACGACTTTATATAAATTCCCTATTATATTGAGCAAAAGACTAATAAGGCCGGTTCCAACGAATCGGTTGTCTAGCGTCCTTGTAGCCCTTTGTCTTTTGGACATAAAACCAGATGAAGAACAGAAGATCCAGATAATCTTTTTTTTCTCTGGCATTCCTGTAAGTTAAAAACTAACTCAAAACATGATATGTGAGCTGCCGGATCCATCACGTGAAATGTGTTATCTCCTGTTCTCCGACTTAGCAAAGAGAACGCAGTGATACAGTCATTATCATAACTAAAAGGCATTTTAAGGAAATTGGCACAGCCCTCTCTACTTTGCTTCGGTCCAAGGTATTGATTCCCATAGAATCCATGTGTCGCTGTCATTGTAGCTACCTATGCAAAAATGATTAGCGAACATTCTACATATGTAGTGTCTATAATTCCCTGTCGGTGTTGTCTATACTACTTCCAAATCAGATCTTTGTCATTTCGTTTTTTAGAAAAGGAAACATAATGACCTGAACAAAGACAGAAAAGAAAGGCAATATAGCTTTAAACCAACGTTAATATTTTAACGCAGAATGTGTTATTAGGATTTATTGTAAAACTTACTAAAGTATTTAATGGAATAACTCTGTTGAATGGAGACATTAGTGTTATTTTGGGCTTTCGTTAGCCATTAGAGTGTGTATAGATAATGCAAGCTGTATCTCGGTGTGCAGGTGTTTTGTGTGAGACGTCAAGCCACACAGTTTTATTATACTTTATCATACATAAATATTTGTAAAAAGATTTATATCGCAAAGAATACCGTATTGTATTGTTTTTTCAGCTTTTATCACAGGCATTGAAACACATTAAATTTGTTTGAGATGAGCTCGGCACAAAAACAAACAGGATCAATATATGGTCGGTTTACCCATGGACCTGCGAGTATGTTACGTTATATTGTATATACTAGTATCCCTTGCTATGTTTCGTGTAGTTGGGACCCTTTTGAAACCATTTTTGTAGTATATTTGTCAGTGGTTATAACCATGTAATGAAATGACCAGTGTTCATCAGAAATTATAACACAAATACAGAAAATCATCAACTTATAATTATCTTTTTCAGAAACTGTTTTTTTAGAAGTGATATAACGAATAGGAAGCATCAATATTAAGCTGTAACATTTAAAACTGTTATACGTCATGTCAAATTGTTTTGCTCTGATTCGTCAAAATAAAGGCACATGGCATTATCCATGCGGGAGTGTGGGTCACGAGGCTCCATATTATTCGGGCTTTGGATAAGAATCAAGAACTGTATGTTTGAGAATAAAGTATCAGGAAATTTTTAGCTCGAGACAAGTTGATGTTCAATAACGCAAACAGAGTTGAACATGAATTGTCGGGAGCAGATGTTACATGATGTTCTTGCTTTAAAAAGGCAGTTATTGTTTTCTTAAACCAAATGCCCATGGATTTGTATATAATTAACTCCTGGTGTTGTTAGTATAAAACATTATTAATGGCCTCGTCACACAAGTGAAACTGGTTCTTTTCTTAATTAGCAACAGTTGAGACTCCACTCCATGTACATTCATCAAACTGTACAAATTGAAATCTGCGAGTTATAAATATGTCATCGAATATTAACATTTCGTGGTACCTAAATTCTTAATGGCCGATTTTTAGGGGTTGATGACCAGATACCAAGACTCGGATTTCCATTAATTGACACGGCTGTCAACAAAGGAGATGTCGTGTTCCTTGGTCTCAGGTGTTGGATGGCTGTGTCGTGTTCTGCTAGACTGTTAGATTGTCCACATGCAAACAACATCCGTCCCATTTAGAGTATACAGTATACACTATAATCCAACACAAATTTAACAAAGGAAATGTAGAATGAATAATATCAATCAGTTTAATATTTAAGAATATTTAACGGGTTAATATGTAAGATGACACACACTTATCTTATAAATCTTGCTGTATCTGCCTTGTATGTACTCGTGTTCGCAAAAACGGCCTTATTAATTGACACACACAATAAGAGTAAAAGTAGAAGCTAATGAACAAATAATGTTGTCCTTCTGGATGATCGAAGAAACATAATTTACTTTGGCACTACTTTTTAGTTTAATTTAAGTGACGTACATTGTTAACATGATAATCACACAGGGAATTTCAAACATTTTCCCTTAAAATCAATAGAATGTCATCAATTCAGATTACTCCTTCAATGTTGACATGCCGGTCCTTTTGGATCTTAAATATAGGTTAGAACAAATTTTAACGCGGATATTTGCTCAACGTGCCTGCCGGTGGTCCTATGACAGAGGGGTATGTAAGAGCCACGATGACAAACGGATGACAGCACTGGTACATGAACTCGCATGTATATAATTCATTTCCAGTAAAAATATTTGATCGAATGGCTGAAGTAAAAAAAAACTACAACACACAAAGAAGAAAATCAGACAACAGAGAATTATATTTTTATCCTTTGCTTGTAAAAATTGAAGAATTATTGTTTCATATTAAACATTTACTCTATTGTTCCACTAAACAGTGGGCTCTGTAGCTTGTTTATTATGGGGAGTCTGCATGGTTTTGTAAGAAGTTGCCTTGGCATTTTATAATAATTTATCTATCTGGAGATCGTCGATCAGTAAGCACAGTTGTGTATTTTTTTGCTTACAATTTAACGTAGAAAACTAGTAAACAATCATAAAATTGAGGGCAAAATTTAATTTTAAGTCAAATGAAATGTATGTTGTTTATCGGGCTAATGATCCTGCTACGATGTACCACTCCAGTAATCCAATCCCTCGGTCAACCGTCAGGTTTATATGCTTTAATTTGACCATACGAGATGGCTCTTGGAATCTTGGAATCGATTTTCCGCCTTATTTAAGTAGCGGATATTCAGAAAGGGACAATCTGTTGTCATATACGTGATCTACCATTAAGTACGCAGTAAATATCTAACAAACAAACGAGCTAACCAACTAACCACCAACCAAACAAATAAAGAAACATAATCGTTAGTATATCAAAATTAAACAATTATGTTTCAACTAATTTTGGTAAAAACTCATTTAAGCCCGGATCAATATTCAGCCTTGAATACCATATGGAATAAATTATTAGACCTTGGCTTCATTCTTTGGTGAGATATCTCTCATTACTGTTAGGCGGAAGTTGTTAGGACACGCTTGATATGTACACTCTCCAATGCCACTTAGAAGTCCACTTGGTGTTGATAGTAAATAGGCAATAATTTCCGCTATTCGCGACGCATTGAGACAAAAGTTTGCCTTCTGCGGTCTCTCTCTCTTCAACCGCAGACTTTTTAAACTGTTTACAAGACAGGCTTATGTGCGGTGATTGTGAAATTATTAACACATCAATTCCACCGTGAAGAATTACAAAACCACCGTGGAAGTGCTTGATTCTCTGTTTTTGTAGACTCATTGGTTGAAAAGAAGAAAGTGAATTTCTTTTAT